>PJEM01015795.1:0-28488 GCA_004023845.1 Helogale parvula | reverse complement strand
CGTTGGGCTCTGTGCACCTATTAATATTTCTCTGTTAAGGGAGGCTTATTGATTGTCCAGGGCCTGCCTTTTCAGGAAATATTCTCTTAATGATGTCTCTCAGTTTCTCTTGTTGTGCCTGCGAGTATTTTATTTCCCTACTCTGCAATATTTGTGACTCGCCTTCTTGCACACTTTGGCTTGTTTCTTGGTGTAGTCCAGGTATTCTTGATGTTCTCTTCTTTCTGGGGTCCGTATTTTCTCCTTCCGCTCTCGCAGATGAGATCAATATCCCTCTCAGTTCAATAGATGGGGCGGACGGAGTTTACAGAGCTCCTGTCCTCTCCGCCATCTTGGTTCCCCAGGCGGGAAAAAATAGTTTCATACAGAGAGGGAGGGAAACCATTAGAGATTCTTAAATACAGAAAACAAACAGGGTTGATGTGGGGAGATAAGGGAAAGTGGGAAATGGGTGATGGGCATTGAGGAGACCACTTGTTGGGATGAGCACTGGGTGTTATAAGTAAGTGATGAATCCTGGAAATCTACTCCTGAAGCCATAAACTGTATACATTGGACGTTAGCTAACTTGACAGTAAATTATGTTGAAGTTTTGTGAGGAAAAAGTAAATAAAAATATATAAACAAAAAAGAAAGAAAATGTGTAAATATGAAAAAACCCACAAATTTTAAGTTGTTTCACACAGGAAATGATTTTTGGAAAACAAAAAATTAGAGAAAATATGGAATTTAAAGAAAAGAGTATCAAATGTTCAATATTACATATCTAAACATTAATACTTTGCTGTCTTCTAATAAAGCTAAATTTTAGGAGGTTAGACTATAAGGTAATATTTGTGAAAAATAGCATTGATAGGGTTCTTGGAAGAGCTGGGTGAATATGAGGCAAGGGGTATACTGAAGTATCACCAATATGACAAGTACAGCTTATGATATAGTTCTCAATTTTTTCCTGATGAAAGCACAGATAATGTAAGCATTAATGTCCAACTGAATATGGTGATGGTGTGAAGAAAGAATTTTGATTTTCTGCTTCATTATTAATAAACACAACAAGCTCTGGATTGCATGAAGCCATGAAGGATTACCTAGTGAACAAAGGTGGTTGAGAGGTTTTAAGTTTTGCATAGGAGTTTGTTTGGATGTTGAGATGACAATGACAGGCAACTATTCTGGACCAAGTACCAGAGTAAGGAACTTGTGGCATGGTTTTTTTCACTGAGAATGCTTTTTTCTCCCCCAAATAACATCTGCTTATTAAGCAATATATTTAAAGATGGGGAGATTGATTAGGAATATGAATCTAGTTCTCTAGCCCTTCCAGTATCCATGCCTTTTGCAGCTCTTTCTAGCAAAAAATAAAATCCCCTCTGTCAATCTGGTTTTTACATGTGTTGGCTAATAGGATGCAGAGGAAGAAAATCTGGTTAGTTTTGACTCTATGCTTCACAGAGCCTTGCCTGTGTCTCTCTTGGACTCCTGCCAAGCCTGATCTAGTCTAATGGGTAATGGGAGACAGAGTTCTCCATCACTTCCACTCTGCCAACAGCCTACCTGCTCCTAGACAAGTGACACTTCCTAGCACAACCACTTCCCAGTGAACAGCCTGCTGATAGCAGCTTCCCAGGGAAGTGCAGCCAAGCTTGACTGAGTCTGGCCTGGTTGCCAGAACTGACCAGATGACACAAAGACATGAGAGCACTCATCAACAATTATTATTCTAGTTCTAGCGCTTTGGGATAATGTAGCAAAAATTGTACATTATTTGAAGGTTGGAGTGTTAGCATTTGAGATGATTCATTTTATGATGTGCCCAAAAGTGTATCAGAAAAAAAATCTGGTATTGTATATCTGTGTGTGATGGTTATTGAAGAGAAAAGTTCTGCCAAGAATGTTTAAATTTCTGAGCAAACTTGAGTGTTAAGAGGACAAAACAGTTTGGTTCCAATTTTTCCATGATATAAATCAGAAAACCAGATGTGCCCCATTGTCTGTTATCTTCAGTCTTTTCCATGATCCTAATACTTCTCTGCAAAGGAAGAAGGGCAGTGCAGATTTCAATGACAGATAAAATTGAAGAGCAGAAGTAAAAGTAAGAAATGTGGAAGAATTATGTCTACTGAATATATAGTAGGTTTGTCAGAGTATGCAAAACAAATATAAGATGTACAGTAAATTTGAATTTATATTAATAAACAAATGATTTTTAGTGTGTCTCAAATATTGCATAGGGCATACTTACACTATTAGATACATTATATATCTGATATATAATGTACATATGTATATATAGTTGATATACAAGTATATATATGTATATACGTGTGTGTGCGTGTGTGTATAGTTGATCTGAAAGTCAAATTTAACTGGGCCTCTTATATTTAATGTAGTAATCATATTATATAATTTAAATTACATTTGTAATGCATCATTCATCATCTGTGATTCTTGTTGTCCTTACATTATTGTCATAACTCCTACGGACAGTATTGGCAAAAGCAAAGGGTATCTATTTCAGGACAAGTGATGTCTGCTGAGTGATACATTGTGCCTATGTTTATTGGTTTAAGATGATTCAAAGAGAAATTGGGGTCTAGAATGATGATGGGGGAAAAGAAGTGAGCAAGAAACAAATGAAATTTGTTTCATATAACAAATAATCTGGAATTAAACAGGAGTTCCACAAAAAGCACTGTTTTTCATCAGGGAAAAATGGAAACGCACACATATAGACATAGACACACAGACAGACTTTAGTAGACCTGTACATGTAATGCGTAGACTTCTTTTTCTGGGCTTAAACATATAAAAAAATTCTTGTACTGAATGTAAGATCATCAGTTTTCATTCTCTATGTTGAAATTACCCTGAAAAAAATCTCTGAAGTTCTTAAAAATAGTATATCCATTCTCTGAGGCAAAGTACTCAGTAAAAAAATCTCATCTTCAGATTCCATTTCAGTTAATGAGTCTAGAAACCTGAATCTGAACCCCACTGACTAGAAGAGGGGCTGAGTATCCAGGAAAAATGACCCTATGTCATCATGGCAAAGATATGTGGTAATGACATACATGGTTCTTCCCCAAAAAGACCCAACACCATTTACTCAGATTTAAAAAAATCCCACAGAGGAACTGACATGTCTGGGTCACACCTGCTCCCTGTAAGCCACTTGCACCCAGGGACTGGTCCATGGGTGAATACAAATCCCCAGCTCTCTTGTCTCAAAGATGAGCTCTACTGAGGTATCATGGTGCACTCGCTCCCTCTGCTCTTTCTTGCTTTCCTTCCTCTGACAGTGTGGTTCCTGAGAACACTCCTAGTGAACCTCTTGCACACAATTCTCAGAGCCCGTTTCCCAGGAAACTTGACCCTTAGGAGCACATCATTCTATAATCATTAAATGATTCTCGCTTGGTCCAATCAAAAACAGGTTGTTTACTTTTATTTTTTCAGCAACAGGTAATTGGAATGGAATTGCTTAAGGATATTTGTTTATCATGCTATTGACTCGGAGGAGTCATTGTGGGGTCTATCTCCATGATAAGCTTGAAATCATCAAACACCCTGTCTTACCTGCTGATTTCTTCACAGTGTCTAATCATCTTTGAGACAGAGCCCTGGCTAATAGGAACTACAAAAACATATGTAAACACTGGTTTACTTAATCTATAAAGGGATATCTGGGGCAGGAATAAAAGGAGAAATAGTTAAAAGTTCTCCCCTCTGTCTCCTTCCCAGATGGTGACAGACAGTTCTCTGCTGCTCAAATTAAACAGTGGCTCACTGTGAATACAAATACACTGGATCTCCTGCTATGGGCAGGAAGAATGGGGGTAGCTGGCTCTTCATCTTGGGTTCATGTTGCCTTTCCCAAGCTGGAGGGTGGAGTGATGGTGCTAAATATCTTCTTTCAGTATTTAAGCAATGTCCAACATTTAGCATCTGCCTAAAGTTCTCAACTTCTTTATGTGTTAAATTTCAACAGACACTTAAAAACTGGCTATCATGCCAATATCCCAAACTCAACATGTTCATAAATAAACTCAATCCCTTTGCTCCTGATTGCCATCCTTGCTCACCTTGTATTCCTTGTATTGATTGTTTGTAATTGTACTCATCCTGTCCCCCAAGTTGGAAATCTGGAACTTATTATTGATCCTCTCCTCTCCCTATCCTTCTGCCAACCTCCATGTAATCAGTGGTCCCGTTCTGTTGAGTCTCTCTCCTAACTATCTCTGAAATACATCCCCTTTAATCTGTCCTCAGAGCCATTGTAAATTTCAGAACCCTGCTCTCTCATGCTCTATTGAAAGAGTCTCCTATTTGGTCAATTTACCTATAGTGACCCCCTTCTAACTCTTCTGTCACTCCTCCACTAGATCTGATTCTGTTTTCTCTTGGTTTGGCATTGAAAGGTGACATAACCCCTCAAGGCTGGCTATTCATTCAGATGATTTTCAAAATGTGATCTGTAGAATCTGAAACAAGTCCACTTTCATCAGTTTTAAATCCTGAACTTGCAGAAAGGTATCCTCAGCTTGGGAGAATTTGGAAGCTATTGTGATGCAATATCGACTATTTGTATTTCCCCCAAACACTCCAAGTTGCTTCACAAGTATTTTCTCTTGTCCATGAATATCTTGTTTGGAATAGTCCTCACTGTTTTTACAACTTGGTAGATCACTGATTTTATTTCGAAAAAGCTTGGAAGTCACCTCATCTTTGAAGCCTTCTTAAACTGAGGGGCAGAGCACTTCAGAGGCCACCTCCATTTTATCTTTGACCATTTAGAATGGAGCAAAAGTTCCCTTTTCCAACTCTGCAAATTCATGACTTTTTAGATTCTATTTTATTTCTACTTGCAAATTGGCCAATTCCTTTCTGTACTCATTTATATTTTTTTCATAAAAATGTACTAACTGCAACCTATCACAATTAGTGTAAACTAGTTTCATTTTCCAACCTCTTTTCCCTGAGGCCTGGCACCTAAGTCAATCTCACATATTCTAAATTCTTCATGATGCCCCCAATCCTGATACTATATTTTTGTATTTTCATGATAGATTAGGTTTTGCTGTGGTAATAACTCCAAAATGTCATGGTTTAAAGAAGCAGAGATTTTTTCTTCACGGCACATGTCTATAGGTGGTTGGGTCTGTATATTTTTGTCACCTTGGTCCCCAGACTGACAGGAATGTGCCATCTGGAGTGTGGATGGTTTCTGTGGCAGGCAGCAAGACTCCACTGTAAATCCTACCTCAGTCCTTAAAGCTTCTTTACAGCAATGATACACATCATTTCTGTTCACACTTTGGTGGTCAAAAGATGCCATGTGGCCACATCTCACTGCAAGGAGGTAGGAATAAGTCCTGTCTCTGGAATGGGGAATATTTGATGCACTGAACTCATGGCCACTATGGTCCGGTTTATTGATCCTTGGAAACATACAAGAATTTAGTAATTTTTATACTTTCTTTATTAAAAAATATTTTATTTTTAAGTACTCTTTACACCCAACATGGGACTCAAACTCACAACCTCAAGGTCAAGAGTCACATGCTGTACTCGCTGAGCCAGGTGGGCATCCCTTATATCATTTCTTTTTATTTTATTTATTTAGTTATTATTATTTTTTAAATGTTTATTTATTTTTGAGGGAAAGAGAGAAAGAGAGCAAGCAGGGGAGGGGCACACACGTGCGTGCGTGCGCGCACACACACACACACACACACACACACACACATAGAATCTGAAGCAGGTTCCAGGCTCTGAGCTGTCAGCACAGAGCCTGATGTGGAGCCTAGACTCATGAACCATGAGATCATGACCTGAGCCCAAGCTGGTCACTCAACCGACTGAGTCACCCAGGTACCTTATTTTCTTTTTAAAAATCTTTAATTGTTAGATTATTCTTTGTTCACCTTAAATTATGATTTGGAACGTATTTATCCTGTTTCTAATGTCTAGCTTTGCCATTAATATTTTAATAAACATATTTACACATATTTTTCTACCAATGTTAAGAAGTAATGAGAATTCTCATACATTGCCAGAGAGAATGTTTAGCTGCTTTAGAAAACATTTTGGCAATTTCTCAAAATGATAAACAGAGTTTCCACATGATCCAGAATTCCACTTCTAGGTATTTGACTAAGATTTGAATACATGTCTCCACATAAAAAAGTGTATACAAATATTCAGGACTGTGTCCTAAAAGTGGAAACAGTCTGAATGTACATGAAATAATGGAAGAATAAACAAAATAGATCCGTTGTATCTATACAATGGAATATTACTCAGCTTTAGAAATGAATGAAATACTGATACATGCTACAATATGCTGAACTTCAAAGCATTAACCACAAATAAGGAACATATTGAAATATACCGAACATAATGAATTAATCAGTCATGATGGACCACAGTTTTTAATTCCATTTATATTAAATGTCTAGAGTAGGCAGGCTGCCTGGATGGCTCAATGGGTTAAGTGTCCAACTGTGGATTTTGGCTCACGTCATAATCTAACAGTTAGAGGGATCAAGCCCCATGTCTGGCTCTGCACTGACAGTGTGGAGCCAACTTGGGATTCTCTCTCTCTGTCTGTCTCTCTCTGTAGGATTTGAAGTCTGCTCCATAGCCAATGATACCCACAAGTTTTAAGATATTGTTCATGAGAACATATCAAGAAACCAAAGTAAAAATGACAATTATAGAATAATTTCTGTGAATGTATTCCCTAAAGCCAGGATTCACCTGAGCATGCCAAGTCTTTAAACTGTGTAGTTGTGGACACACATTGCAAAAGAGGAAAAACATCATCATCTGTGATTCTCAACAGAGTAGGGGAGAAATATAGAGAGAAGAATTTTTGTTTGAAAAAGCATATTTCAGGTTACTATTGCTTTCATTTGTTTCCAATTATAGTATTCATTTAGATGTCCCAGATAAATCAAAAGAGGGCCTGAGCTATTTCTGTCTGTCCAAAGAGCTCATGGGTCAAACTGAATTTTACAATTACATTTGGTCTATTGTGTGGGCACCTACAAATGCATATAATATTTAAATGTTCTAAACTCCTGCTAGATCACATCTCCAGTGAACAAGGGGTCATAGCTTCTGTGTCTTTCCCATGGAGTCCTGGAAAGCATGGTATATATTTATGACACAACCTTAGTTTCTTCAGTTGTAAATGCTGGATAATGGCTATCTCTCTCACAATTACTATCAATGTGGGTGAATTTAAATAATAATATTTAAGAGGATATATACAAATACTCTAAGTTTAGCCCTTATATTTTTCAGTGACGAATCTTCACTGAGAAGAAAACAAGTGAGGAGGAGAGATTGGGGATTTAGATGTGGGGTCTCCTGCTGTGAGCCATTCACTATATGGAGTTCCTGGGGGTGTGTCAAGACCTACAGGCTATGGAGGAACAGAAGGCACTGAGCAGGTAGCATCTCCATACACCTCACAAGTTGGCTTGCTGAATAACATAAGCTCAGCCCTCTGCTGTGGTGACAGCTGCAACATTGTGGCCATGTGGTCCCTGAGTGCTATGGGTCTTCCTTTTTATCTTGGGTTTCTCTGCACTGCCCCAACTTGAGGAAAGCTGTGTCTGAGCCCATTATAGCCAATTCAGGTAAAAACTCAGGATGATGAGGATAAAGGTGAATTTGGGCTCATGTTAAGGGTTTTCTTGCTGTTTTCATTGACTATAAGACTGCCTGCCAGATTTGGCAATTAAAGTGTAGCACACCTGTAACTTATGAGTTTCAGATAGATGACAAGTAGTGTTTTAGCTTAAGTATATCCCAAATATTTCACATTTAGCTGGGAGTCATGTATTTTATCTGGCAACCTGAATTGGCTGATATTTCAATCTCAGATATAGCATAGAATCATAGAGTTCAGTGGAATCTTTAGGATTTATTCACCGCATTGCATTAGTTATACATATCTGAACTGTCCTAATCAAGATTAGAACCTACCTTACTTTTTTTTTTAATGCTTGTTTGTTTTTGAGAGACACCCAGGCACCCCTAGATCCTACCTCTCTTAAATAATTCCTTTACTTCAAGGAAATTCTCGAATCTATTCTAAATCCATTCTTGAGGCATCTTTAATCCATGTGCATGTGTGGTGAATGTGTATGTGTGTGTGTGTGTATGTGTGAATATGCATCTCAGGACATGCATTTTTATATGTGTGTTCACATCCATATGACAGGTATAAAGAAAGAGTGTCTGAGTTCCCTCCCTCTATAGAACGAAGAAGTGTGTGCTTAAAAACCTGGATTAGGTCCTGTGTCAGACTTGTCTTCTGTCATTTGTGAGCACTGGAATTACTGGTAAGTCATAGGGCCTGGCAGAGTAGGACACTTTGTAACAGTCTCAGAACATAGAAGATGATCTTAACAAAGACCTATTTATTCCACACTGTCAGGCAAGATCTCTTAAAAAAAAATGAAAGGCAGGATGAATAAAATATGCCAAAAGATACATTTAAAGGCAGGAGAATCATATTTCTTGTAGCTTAGCATATAATTTACCAAACTGAGATGTCAGTCATTATAAATGCATGTGATCACTTTTTTTTGAGGTGTATAAACTTTCTAAAATGAGAAATGAAGGAAGCACTCAACAGCTCATGCCAGGAGTCTGTTTATAAAAAATTTTTTACATGTTGGAAGTACTGCTACTAGCAAATTTGATAAGTTATTCCTACATAAGGAGAAAGAAATGTGCATTTTGACCTTCAAAGGGGAAAAAGGCACTTTGTGGCCTTATCCAATTTCATGGCAGACATCTATGTAAATTATGCAACTTGCTCTTGAGAATAGCAGGGTGGTCTCTCAATATTTTTTTCCCTTGGTTTAGTTTCAAGATTAAGAAGTTGATGCAGCTAAATGGAAATAACTTTTTCATTATTACCCTCTTCAGAATTTTATCCATGTAATTGTTTTTCCCAAAGAATAGGAAAGAATGATATAAATCATAGGCTGGTTGCCATCAACTCGGCAGCTATTTCTAAAAACTTCAGTGCTATATGAGGTATGCAAGTTTATGGATGTGTGTGTTTCTCTCCCCACCACTGGTTAAGTTGTATTTAAAATAAGTGAGGATCTTTCTTCCAATTCAAAGATAATGCTTCTGCAAAGGCAATTCCTCATTCTCCTGCACAGACTCCAGCTTCAACGATTGATCTCCTCCAGTGTAGATGCTGGCTGGCATTCTGGAGCCCCTTTCCTAAGCTGGACACCATGCCTCAAATGTCAGCAGAAAGAAAGAGGGTACTTTGTTGTGTTAAATAACAAAAATTAAACTGAGTAAATTTGAAGATGTAATTGCTTTTATTCAACAATTTATGAATCAGGCAGCATCCCATCTAGTAATAGAAGGGAGCTTTGAAGGGCTATACAAATGGCAGGGTTTTTTTTTTTTTTTAATTTTTAATGTTTATTTATTTTTGAGAGAGAGAGACAGAGTGCAAGCAAGGAAGGGACAGAAAGAGAAAGAGAGGTAAACAGAATCTGAAGCAGGCTCCAGGCTCTGAGCTGTCAGCACAGAGCTCAATGTGAGGCTTGAACTCATGAACCATGTGATCATGACTGGAGCCAAAGTTGGATGCTTAACCAACTGTACCATCCAGGTGCCCTAATGGCAGATTTTTTAAAGGCAGAAAGGAGATTGGAAAAAGAAATTATTAGTAAAGAATACATTGTGTCAGGAAAATTCACCCTCCTAAGAAAAGTGGAAAAGGTCCATTGAACAGATTATTTCACTAGTGCTAGCCAGGTAATTCTATGTTGACTGGCTGAAAGTTATATTCCTGGGAAGGGGAAACTGCAGTTAGGTTAGGTATAAGGCTTGGTTTGCTGATGTGAGGTTTAGCACAAATGATACCATTTTTGTTCTGTTTTTGCCTTTTTAACAGCTATCCCCCAATCCTCTTTTTTTCCCCAGTATTTAATAATCTTTTATTCTACAATTATTTGTTCAAGACCAGACATACCACTAAGCTCTGGGTTACAGTAGTGAGAGAATAAAACAAAGACCTGACCTTGCGCTCATGTAACTTACACTCATGGAGAAATAGACATGAATCCAGTAGTCACACAAACCTTTTTTGTTCTGTAGCAGGTAAACTTCCTTCAGAGGTGCATGACAGTCACATTAGGGAGCTCAGAGACAGCTTCCCTGAGAAATGTATAATTAGCTTGGAGGCATTAGTTTGGCAAAGGCAGGGGTGGGAGAACAATACAGACAATTTCACAGTGTATGCAAAGACCATCTAGTGGGGAACAACAGTGCATAGTTCAAGAAATCAGAAGAAACAGCATAACCAGAGCAAAGAGAGAGGAGCATGGGGTAAGGTGAGGCTGAAGCCAGTGATCGGGGCCAGGTTATGCAGGTTTCTGGAACACATGAAAGATTTTGACTGGAGGTGAAGTTTGGTTTTTGGGCTGAGTTTGTTTTTGAGAACTATATTAGGGAGATTGCTGTACTCTTCTAGCTGCCTGTGCATCTTGATTACATATAACATCAGAACAGATAGTCTGATATGGCTTGTCTTTGTCTGTGGGATAATCCAACCTTTATAATTGTCATAGTGGAGTCAAGAGAAAGCACAGGGAGACCAGTTAAAAAGATGTTTTTAGATAAAAGATAACAATGACTTTACTTTTCCAGGAAAGGACTTCACCTCCCTATTTTTTCTGTAATTGAATTCCTGTCTGGTATCATTTCCATTCAACTCAAGTAAACTTTTTAACAATTCTTGAAATAGAGGTCAGTTAGTGACAACTTTGCTCTCCTTTTGATTGTTTAAAAATGTCTCCTCTTCTTTCAAAATTTTATTTTTTAAGTTTGTTTATTTTGAGAGAGAAGCAGTGCAAGTGGGAAAAGGGCAGAGTGAAAGGAGGGAAGACAGGCTTTTTGCTGCCAGTGCAGAACCCCTTGTGGGGCTCAAACTCAGAAAACCATAAGATCATGACCTGAACCAAAACCAAGAGTTGGATGCTTAACTGACTGAGCCATCCAGGTTCCCCTTAAAAAACTTATTTTTGAATTGTATTTTCTCTAGACATAAAATCCTGGGTTGACAGTTTTTTCTTTCAGCACTTTAAAGATATCATTACACTGTCTTCTGGACCATATTGTCTCTCATTAATAATTGTTACTGCTTATCCTTTATAGGTTGTGTGCCTTAATCTTTGTTTTGTTTCCTATATTCCAGATATGAATGAATCATATGGGATTTGTCTTTCTCTGACTTATTTCACTTAACACTGTACCTTCTAGATACATCTATGTTGTTGCAGATTGCAAGATTTCATTCTTCTTTATAGCTGAATACTATTCCATTGTATACATATACCACATTTTCTTCATCTATTTATCTATGCATGGACCTTAGGTTGCTTCCATATCTTGGCTATTGTAAATAATGTTGCAATAATCATAAGTACATATATCTTGTAAAACTCATGTTTTTGTTTTCTTTGGGTGAGTACTAAGTAGTGGAATTGTTGGATCATATGGTAATTCTATTTGTATTTTTATTTTTTTAATTAAATTTTTTCTTTATTTTAGAGAGAGAGAAAGAGAGTGTGAACATGAGAAGGGAGCAGAGGGAGAGAGACTCCTAATCAGGCTTCATGCTCAGCACAGAGCCTGATATAGGGCATGAGCTCACAACCCTTGGATTCTGATCTGAGCTGAAATCAAGAGTTAGATGCTCAACTGACTGAGCACCAGGTGATCTAGTAACTCTATTTTTAATTTTTTGAGAAACTTCCACACTGTTTTCCAGAGTGTCTGCACAAGTTTATTTTCCCACCAACAGTGAACAAAGGTTCCTTTTTCTCTACATTTTTGCCAACACTTGTTATTTCTTGTGTTTTTGAATTCAGCTAATCTGACAGGTATGAAGTGATATCTCACTGTGGTTTCAATTTGCCTTTCTCTGATTAGTGATGCTGAACATCTCTTCAGGTACTATCTGTATGTCTTCTTTAGAAAAATGTCTATTCATGTCCACCCATTTTTTAGCTGAATTATTTGTTTGTGTGTGTTGAGTTGTATAAGTTCTTTATATATTTTGTGTATTAACCCCTGATTGGATACATTGTTTACAAATATCTTCTCCCATTCAGTAATTTATCTTTCTTGTTGATGATTTCTTTCCTTTTTATTTTGATGTAGTCTCAATAGTTAATTTTTACTTTTGCTTCCCTTGCCTCAGAAGATATATCTAGAAAGAGGTAATTAATGTTAGAAAAATTACTACCTGTGTTATTTTCTAGAATTTTTTGGTTTAAGGTCTCACATTTAAGATTTTAATCAACTTTGACTCTATTTTTGTGCATGGTGTAAGAAAGTGGTCCAGTTTCATTCTTTTGCATGTAGCTGTGCAATTTTCCCAACACCATTTGTTCAAGAGACTTTTTCTCATTGTATATTCTTGCATCCATTATCATAGATTAATTAACCATAAAAGCATAGGTTTTTTTTCTGGACTCTGTTCTGTTCCACTGATCTATGTGTCTGTTTTTGGACCAGTACTGTACTATTTTGATTCAGTGGTTTCTTTTTTTCTGGGTGCTTTAATTAGGATAACTTTTACTGACTTGTCTTCAAGTTTACTAAAATTATCTTTTAAATTTTTAAAAAATGTTTATTTTTGAGGGAGGGGGGAAGGGGAGAGAGAGACCAAGGATCCTAAGTAGGCTAATAAGCACAGAGCCTGATGCGTGTGGTGCTCAAACTCAGGAACTGTGAGATCATGCATGACCTGAGCCAAAATCAAGGGTCAAATGCTTAACTGACTGAGCCACCCAGGTGCCCCACGTTCACTAAAATTTTCTTATCCAGTGTTCATCTGGGCTCCTTTTAAGCCCAGATGATTAATTTTTGTTTCAGACATTGAATTTTAATTTAGTTCTAGAATTTCCAATTTTAGTTTTATAAATTTCCAATTTATAGTTTCTATTTCTCTGCTGAGGTATTCCATCTGTTTACTCATTCTGCCCACCTTTTCCTCTACATTCTTGAGCAGATTTTTAACATGTGTTTGAAGATCTCTATTGGCAAAACTCAATATCCATCATCTTTGGATCTATTTATATTGACTACTTCCCCACATTCCTGGTTTTGGATGATATTTTCTTGCTTCTTTGTATGTCTAATAATTTTTTTATTATATGTTGGATTTATGTATCCTCTGTGGTGAATCTGAATTATTCTGAATTACTTTTAAAATATTGAGTTTTGTTCTGACAGGCAGTTAATTTATAGTGGCTAGGCAGCAGCTATTGAGGACTGGTTTTGAACTTTATTGGGGTAGGTCAAGAGTATCACTTACTAGCAGGCCTGGAATAGCAGGGCTAGATCAGTGTTTCTCAACAGTGGCACTATTGAATTGTAGGCTAGATGATTCTTTGCTGAAGAAAGGTGGGGGACATCTCATGCATTATAGGATGTTTAATAACATCCCTAGCTTTTATATAGTATATACAAATACCATCCTCACAGGTGTGACAACCAAAAATATCTCTCAACATTGCTAAATGTCCCCTGGGGAATAAAATTACCCCAAATGTAGAATCATTAGGCTAGAATAACACTACACCATCTTAGCCATTACCCCTTGGTAAACTTTTTAGAATTTCAGTGGAATGCTTGGGATATGCAGCAGAGTTTCACTACTCTGGATGTTTAGAATTTTGAAATCTCCATTCAGCTCATCACCCCCAGCAGTTGTTCTCTGAGAGGGCTTATGGAACCTCATTATATGCATGCATAGCTTAAAAATTGGCCAAAAAGTCGAGGGAGTCTTTATGGAGATACATAGATTTTTCTCTCTGTGATGCTCCCTTGTCCCATCTATCTTGCTTTGCAAATTCCACCTTCCTTAGTAGCTTAGAACTAAGTTTTCTTTTTGAATTCTCTTCATGTTTTTGAATTTTTAAAATATACTTAATTGTCAAATTCGCTAACATACAGTGGTCATGGTGTGTTCTTGGTTTTCGGGGGTAGATTCCCATGGTTCATCACTTATTTTTGCTTTTGAAATTTGAAAAATGTTTCCAGGCAGAAAGTTGAGATAAACATAGAGTTCACCATGTGGATTTTTCTACTCTTAAAGATTACAGCTCTATCAGCCCTATATTGTCTGCTTTTCAGTGCCCCCAAATAGTGAGAGATATTCTGTCATGGGCAGTAACTTGGTTATCTTTTCACTCTAACGTCATACTTTTCAATTTGGTATATATATATATATATATATTTAATTTGTCTTCACACCCAGCATGAAGCCCAACATGGGTGGGGCTTGAACTCAAGACACTGAGATCAAAATCTCTGCTGAGATCCTGAGATCAAGAGTCAGACACCTAATCACCTGAGCCACCCAGGTGCCCCAGATTATTTAAATGGAAACAGTTACTATCATGCTTGAAGAAGAAAAGATGTTAGTAGCACAAAGCAAAACGACACTAATCCAGCAGTAAAATAATCCTATATTTTATATGTGTGGAGCACTTTCAATAAACAATTCTGACATTTAAACCTCTGTATGTTTCATTTGACTAATTCAGGAACTGGAACGGTAAAATGATTATTTGTATGCCCTGGAATTAAGATTTCTATTCAGTTGTATATCAAATGCTTATCAGTAAGGAAACAGCTCATTGGATAATCCAAATGTGTGTATTTATTCTTTTTATACTATTCAAAATTTTTTTTATTATTTTAAATAGTTTATTGTCAAATTGGTTTCCATATAACACCCAGTGCTCTTCTCCACAAGTGCCCTCCTCCATTACCACCACATCTTTTTCCCCTCCCCCTCCTTCTTCAACCCTCGGTTCCTTTTCAGTATTCAATAGTCTCTCAGGTTTGCGTCCCTCTCTCTCCCTAACTCCCTTTTCCCCTTCCACTCCTCATGGTCCTTCATTAGGTTTTTTCTGTTCTCCTGATAGACCTATGAGTGCAAACATATGGTATCTGCCTTCTCTGTATGACTTATTTCGCTTAGCATGACACCCTCGAGGTCCATCCACTTTCCCACAAATGGCCATATTTCATTCTTTCTCATTGCCATGTAATACTCCATTGTATATATATATACCACATCTTCTTGATCCATTCATCAGGTGATGGACATTTAGGCTCTTCCCATGGTTTGGCTATTGTTGACAGTGCTGCCAAGAACGTTGGGGTACATGTGCCCCAATGCATCAGCACTTCTGTATCCCTTGGGTAAATCCCTAGCAGGGCTATTGCTGGGTCATAGGGGAGTTCTAGTGATAGTTTTTTGAGGAACATCCACACCGTTTTCCAGAGCAGCTGCACCTCTACACCAGTTTACATTGCCACCAACAGTGAAGGAGGGTGCCCATCTCTCCACACCCTTGCCAGCATCTATAGTCTCTTGATTTGTTCATTTTAGTCACTCTGACTGGCGTGAGGTGGTATCTCAGTGTGGTTTTGATTTGTGTTTCCCTGATGATGAGTGATGCTGAGCATCATTTCATGTGCCTGTAGGCCATCTGGATGTCCTCTTTGGATAAGTGTCTGTTTATGCCTTCTGCTAATTTCTTCACTGGGTTATTTGTTTCTTGGGTGTGGAGTTTGGTGAGTTCCTTGTAGACTTTGGATACTAGCCCTTTTTCTGACATGTCATTTCCAAGTATCTTTTCCCATTCCGTCAGTTGCCTATTAGTTTTATTGATTGTTTTCTTTGCAGTGCAGAAGCTTTTTATCTTGATGAGGTCCCAATAGTTCATTTTTGTTCTTGATTCCCTTGCCTTTGGGGATGTGTCGAGTAGGAAATTGCTGCTGTTGAGGTCAAGGAGGTTGTTTCCAACTTTCTCCTCGAGGGTGTTGACGGTTTCCTGTCTCACATTCAGGTAATTCAGTCATTTTGAGTTTATTTTTGTGTATGGTGTAAGAGAGTGCCCTAGTTTCATGCTTCTACATGTTGCTGTCCAGTTCTCCCAGCACCACCTGCTAAAAAGGCAGTCTTTTTTCCATTGGATACTCTTTCCTGCTTTGTCAAAAATTAATTGGCCATACATTTGTGGGCCCAGTTCTGGGTTCTTTATTCTATTCCATTGGTCTATGTGCCTGTTTTTGTGCCAAAACCATATTGTCTTGATGATGACAGCTTTGTAGTAGAGGCTAAAGTCTGGGATTGTGATGCCTCCCGTTTTGGTTTTCTTCTGCAATATTACTTTGGCTAATCGGGGTCTTTTGTGGTTCCATATGAATTTGAGGATAGTTTGTTCTAGCTTTGATAAGAATGCTGGTGCAAAGAGGAGGATTGCTTTGAATGTGTAGATTGCTTTGGGTGGTAATGACATTTTCACATATTTATTCTTCCGATCCATGAACATGGAATGTGTTTCCATTTCTTGGTGTCTTCTTCAATCTCTTTCATAAGTTTTCTATAGTTTTCATCATATAGGTGTTTTACATCCTTGGTTAGGTTTACTCCTAGGTATTTGATGGTTTTTCGTGCAATCATAAACAGAATCAGTTTCTTGATTTCTCTTTCTGCTGCTTCATTTTTGGTGTGAGGAATACAACCAATTTCTGTACATTGATTTTGTACCCTGCAACTTTACTGAGTTCATTGATCAGTTCTAGAAGGCTTCTGGTGAAGTCTGCCGGGTTTTCCATGTAGAGTATCATGTCATCTGTGAAAAGTGAAAGTTTGACTTTATCTTTGCCAATTCTGATGCCTTTTAATTTCCTTTTGTTGTCTGATTGCTAATGCTAGGACTTCCAACACTATGTTAAACAACAGTGGTGAGTGTGGACACCCCTGTTGTGATCCTGATCTCAGGGGGAAAGCTGTCAGTTTTTCCCCATTGAGGATGATATTAGCTGTGGGCTTTTCATAAACTGCTTTTTATAATATTTAGGTAGGTTCCTTCTATTCTGATTTTCTAAAGGGTTTTTATTAAGAAAGAGTGCTGTATTTTGTCAAATGCTTTTCTGCATCTATCAACAGGATCATATGGTTTTTATCTTTTCTTTTGATAATGTGATGTAACACATTGAAGGATTTGGGAATATTGAACAAGCCTTGTAACCCAGGAATGAATCCTACTTTATCATGATGGATAATTTTTTTATATGCTGTCAAATTCGAATTGCTAGTATCTTGTTGAGTATTTTTGCATCTGTATTCATTAAGGATATTGGTCTGTAGTTCTCTTTTTTGGCTGGGTCTCTGTCTGGTTTGGGTATCAAGGTGATGCTGGCTTCGTAGAACGAGTTTGGAAGTTTTCCTTCTGTTTCTATTTTTTGGAATAATTTGAGAAGAATGGGTATGAGCTCTGCTTTAAATGTCTGGTAGAATTCTCCTGGGAAGCCATCTGGCCCTGAGCTCTTATTCATTGGGAGATTTTTAGTAACGGATTATATTTCTTCACTGGTTATTGGTCTATTCATGCTTTCTATCTCTTCCTGTTTGAATTTTGGTCGTGCGTGTGCATTTAGAAATTTGTCCATTTCTTCTAGGTTGTCCAGTTTGTTGGCATATAATTTTCATAGTAACCTCTAATGATTGCTTGTATTTTTCAGGGATGGTTGTAATAGATTTTTTTTCATTCATGATTTTGTCTGTCTGGATGTTCTCTCTTTTCTTTCTTAGGAGCCTGGCTAGAGGTTTATCAATTTTGTTTATTTTTTCAAAGAACCAACTCTTGGCTTCATTGATCTGCTCGACTGTGTTTATGGATTCTATATTATTTCTTTTCTTCTGTTGGGTTTGGGGTACTTTTGCTGCTCCCTTTCTAGTTCCGTTAGGTGCTCTGTAAGATTTTGAAATTGTGCTTTTTCTAGTTTGTTGAAATAGGTAGTCCTGGATTGCAATGAACTTTCCTCTTAAGACTGGTTTTGATGTGTCCCAGAGATTTTGGATTGTTGTATTTTCATTTGCTTTTGTTTCCATATATTTTTTAACTTCTTCCCTAATTGCCTGATCAGCCCAATAATTCTTTAGTAGGTTTGTTTTTAACTTCCACATTTTTGGAGGATTTCCAGATTTTTCCTGTGGTTAATTTCAAGTTTCACAGCATTGTGATCTGAAAGTGTTCATGGTATGATCTCAATTCTTTTGTATTGATGGAGGGCTGTTTTATGAACCAGTATGTGATCTATCTTGGAGAATGTACCATGTACACTCAAAAAGAAGGTGAATTTCCTAACTTCAGGATGCAGAGTTTTACGTATATCTATCAATTCCATCTGTTCCAATGTATCATTCAGGTCCATTGTTTCTTTAGTGATTTTTTTGTCTGGTTAATCCACCCATTGCTGTCAGTAGACTATTAAAGATCCCTGCAATTAGCACATTCTTATCAATAAGATTGTTTCTATCTGTGATTAATTGTTTTATGTATTTGGGAGCTCCCAAATTTGGCGCATATATGTATATAATTGTTTGCTCTTCCTGATGGAGAGACCCTGTAATTATATAATGTCCTTCTTCATCTCTTGTCATTGCCTTTATTTTAAAGTCCAGTTTGTCTGATATAAGTATGGCTACTTAGGCTTTCTTTTGGCGTCTAGTTGCATGATAGATATTATTCCATCCTTTACTTTCAATCTGAAGTTGTTTTCAGGTCTAAAATGAGTCTTTTGTAGGCAGCAAATAGATGGAGTTTGCTTTTTTTTAATCCATTCTGCTACCCTGTGTCGTTTGGTTGGAGCATTCAGTCCATTTACATTCAGTGTTATTATTGAAAACTGTGGGTTTTGAGTCATTGTGTTCTCCCTAGAATTCATGTTTATAGTGGTGTCTCTGGCACCTTGTATTTTTTACAACATTTCCTTCATAGTGTCCCTCTTAGGATTTCTTATAGTGCTGGCTTGGTGGTGATGAATTCTCTCGATTTTTGTTTATTTGGGAACACCTTTATCTCTCCTTCTATTTTGAGTGACAGGCTTGCTGGATAAAGGATTCTTGGCTGCATGTTTTTCTGTTCATTGCATTGAAGATTTCTTGCCATTCCTTCCTGGCCTTCCACGTTTCAGTAGATGGGTCTGTAACCACTCTGATAGGTTTCCCTTTGTATGTTAGGGCCCTTTTATTCCTAGCTGCTTTCAGAATTCTCTTTATTATTATATTTTGCCAGTTTCACTATGATATGTCGTGCTGAAGGCCGATTCAAGTTATGTCTTAAGGGGGTTCTTTGTGCCTCTTGAATTTGAATGTCTATTTCTTTTCCCAGATTTGGGAAGTTCTCAGTTATAATTTGGTCAAGTATCTCTTCAGGCCCTTTCTCTCTGTCTTCCTCTTCAGGAATACCTATGAGCCGGATGTTGTTCCATTTGATTGTATCACTCAGGTCTCGAATTCTCCTTTCCCGCTCCTGGATCAATTTCTCTCTCTCTCTCTCTCTCTCTTTCTCCCTCTCTGGCTTCCTCTTTTACTATAACTGTCTTTTATACACCTATTCTTCTCTCTTCCTCTTCAATCCTCGATGTAGCCACCTACATTTTATTATTCACCTCATTTATAGCCTTTTTTAAACTCATCACACCTATTTTGAAAGTCCCTAGACATTGTCTCAGTAGCTTCTTTGATGCTTTTTTCAACCCCAGGGATTAATTTTATGACAATTGTTTAAAATTCTTATTCATTTATGTTGTTTAGATCTGTTTTGAGCAGTTCTGTGGCTGTGATTTCTTCCTGGAGTTTCTGCAGGGGAGAATTCTTTCGTTTTGTCGTTTTGGCTAGTTTTCTGTCTCTTGTCAGTTTTAAAATGCTCTGTGAACTGTGCACCTGTTAATATTGCTCTGTTAAAGGAGGCTTATTGATTGTCCAGGGCCTGTTGTTCCTGGAAGTGTTTAATGTTGTCTCTCAGTTTCTCTTGTTGTTCCTTTAATTATTTTATATCCCTACTCAGTGATATTTGGGGCTCTCCATCATGTGTACTTTGACTTGTTTCTTGGGGTAGCCCTGAAAAAGAAAACAGACAGACAAACACAGAGGGAACAGAAGCATGCAAACGCACAGACAAATCAAACAAGCAAACAAATTAAAAGGGGAAAAGAAGATAAGAAAAAGTAGAGGAAAGAGAAGAAAAGAAGAGAAGAAAAAATAAAGGGGGGCAGAGACAACAACGGACAATAGACAGTCTAAAAGTGTATAGCCAGTCGAGGGGAGAGATAAGATGAGATAAGGGAGAATATATCTGGATGGCAAAAGAAAAAAAAGATGGAGAAAAGAAAAATGAAAATAAAGAGTAAAAATTTAAAAAAATTTAAAAAAGGTATTAATAATAAATAATAAGTACAAAAATAGCAGCAGCTCCCCTTCCTAGATAGGCGTGGTTTGGTGTAGTAGGTCTCAGGAGCTGCTCTAGGAGGCCCCGCCTTGCTGGTTGTGGATAGATGAGTGACGGTGCCCCAAGCCCCACTGGAACTAAGCGCTGCAGGCCACTCTTATGAGTCAGATCTCCTTGTGCCACAACTGAGCAAAGCTCTATTTTCCGGCCCCCCTTGCTTCAAAATCCTAGTCCATGCACTTTATGCTACCACAGATGAGATGTACTCGCGTTGGCGGCTGACTTTTAGCCAGGATCTTTTAAGGGGAGGGAACAGTTTCTCTTGGCGCTGATAGGGATTTGCGCTGCCACTGCTAGAAGGGAGGTGCACTGCAGGAGTGAAGTGCACACCCCCACAGCTGAGTTTGCCAACTCCCATCCGGAATCGCATAGGGGGAGAGAGCAGTTTCTCTTGGTGCCGGCAGGGATTTGTGCTTCTGCTGCTGCAGGCAAGGTGCATTGCAGGAGGCGATGTGCACGCCCCCATAGCCACGGCAATCAATTCCTATCCAGGATCACGTAGCGGGAAGGAGCAGTTTCTCTTGGCTCTGGCCGGGATTAGCACTGCCATGCCTGAGCCAAGGGGCACTGCTGGAAATAAGGTGCGTGCTCCCACAGCCACAGCCAAAGGACACGCCCAGTGGCTGCTGCTGCCAACTCCCTGCCAGCATCTCCTTCTTGTGATGACATCAGGTTTCCAAACTTGTTTAAATGAAGAAATTGCATCCAAATGAAGGCAAACGATTTTTCATCACCACACAGATAGTAAATCTTAAAGTTGAATCTTGAAGTCAGGTTTTTTTTTTTTCTCTTCTGTTCTCCTTCTCAGTTTATCATGCTCAAACTCTGGACCTAGAAGCTCTTTCTGTTTGTACTAACAAATGCACTCTGGATATAAAAAGTTAGGGAGGTACCTGGTGTCTCCTCTTGTTACCCCTCTATCATAGTCACTAACTCAGGAAACAAATGGGTAAGCGCTGGCCTGCTGCCTTGGCCAATTGCTCTGTCCCAGGAAATCCTTAGGAAGCTGGAAAGATTGAAGATGTGTCTCCTGGCTGGGTTTGCCAACCTCGTTGAAGAATTAACTTGAATAAACTCATTGCAAGAGAATCCAATAACTGAAGAGACAAGGATTCAGAAAGGAGAAAGGAAGAAATTTATATTGGATGCTGGCAGTCAGGGGAGGTGGTAAGCTCAAGCCTTAACAACTAACCTCTCTGTCTACGAGATGGACACCTAGAGTATTATATGGAGAAGTCCAGGGAGTATCTGTAAGAGAGCAGGCAGAGACCATGTGATCACCAGTGGGTGGTCCATAGTGTTTAGCACATGATCATAGGCAGGAGATGCAATGTGTAAGATGTGGTCCTTTAGGTCTTTCTTTGTTACTAGGGCTTTCTGGTCTGGTCATTGGAATGTTCCAGTCATTGTAAAATATCTTTGTCAATCACTCAAAAAAGTGCAATAACAAATGAGAACAATGGGTTTTAGTTAGAGCATGAGTTAAGTGGTCTTGTCTACTTCTGGTTTTAACTACTGGAGTCTGTAGTTGATCAAAAGGGCTTGCTAACACTCTCTGTTCATTTTTAGTTTCTTTCAATAAACTTCCAGTAATAAACAGATAATTTTCTATAATGGAAAGATTTTTTTTCTTGGAAGATAAAAGATAGGATTCTACTCTTAGTGCAATCATTGATGGTTTCATGATCTGACAAGTGATTGTTTTGAATTTGTTTCCTCACATTTAAATTGTTTCATTTCTTTTTTTAAATTTTTTAAGAGTTTATATATTTTTGAGAGAGAGAGATGGAGTGTGAGTGGGGGAGGAGCAGAGATTGAGAGAGACACAGAATCTGAAGGAGGTTCCAGGCTCTGAGCTGACAGCACTTGCCTGACCTGGGGCTCGAACCATGACCTGAGTGAAAGTTGGAGTCTTATCCAACTGAACCATGCAGGAGTACTCAAATTGTATCATTTCTAATGTTCCTACCAGTTATAACATTCAACAGAATATTGGAACATGGCATATACTTAATTCTCTGAAGAAAGTAGTAAAATGGAAGGGAATCAGAACTGTGTTTCTTATAGGGTTTGGGCCCCAATTTCAATGTTGAGGGATGGGGAACCAAGCAATTCTTAGACACTAGCAGGGTGACTGAGAATTCAACTCAATTCTGACCATATTTACCCAGAGATTCCACAAATTAAAGACTCGTTTCTACAAGACTGACCCCTCCCTCCAACTTCAGATATCAGTCAAAAGTCCCAACTCCCAAGAACTCCCTTTGATTCAATTAGTTTGCTAGAATGGCTCGCAGAACTCAGGGAAATACTTACCATTACTGGGTCATTAACTGATATGGTAAAGGATACCAATTAACAACAAGATGAAGAGATAGAAGATGAAGTCCTAAACAAAGGAGCTTCCATCTTTATGGAGGTTGTGTTCAGCTATGGGGACCTTGGAAGGGTTCTAGTTTTTCAAATGTGGAAGCTCTCCAAAAAAAGGACCAAAAAATCTGTCCTCTTGGGTTTTTATAGAGGTTTCATTATATAGTTATGATTAACTAAGTCATTGGCCATTGTGATTCAAATTCCAGAAAATTCCAGCAGTTTAATCACCTGGTTGATCCTCCAGGCAAATGGCCTCAGTCTTAGATGGGAGTCTAAAAGTCATCTCATTAACATAACAAAAGACAAAAGACATGTTACCACTCTCAACACTTGGAAATTTCTAGGGTTTCAGGAGCTGTGAGCCAGGAACTGCAGCTGAAGAGCAAATATATCTGAGAAATATATTTTAGTTATCTGAATGAGCAAATGTATATTTCTTATAAATCACAATATCACAATGTTTTATCCCTGTGAGTATGTGATTATTGGAGAATTATTTCTTACTGGTGTTTGTGTGTTAATCTATGTGTATCTGGGGGGAATAAGCATTGTGGAATTTTAAAGAGTAGTTAGGGATGTGTATAAGAAAGCTGACAACATGTAATGTTTGATGAGACTATTATAGGACAGTAAATCAACATGACTACTGTGCTATTTTTCAATTTAAAATCTTTATAATTTACTAAAATGTCTATGTGTTAAAACTGGCCTTCTGTATTTTCCCTTTCTCTTTTTAGGAAGGAAACACATTTTAAAAACTTTGAGTTTCTATGGAAGTGAACTGTGTAGTGGTATATAGAGTTTAAAAATATACTTAAGGCCCTTTTAGTCATGTTCCTTTTTTTTTCTTTTTGCTTTATGGGTTACTTTTGCCATAAAAATGGTAGATCATGTTGACAATATTGGTGAATTCAGAAGTGCTATGTTCTAAGGGAGAAGCAGAAGCAGTGCAACTGGAATAGAACACTGGAAGACAAAATATAAAAGAAATGTTCTCTTTGTATCTTAGTATTTAATTTATGAGTTATTTCCCCAAGTACTTCAATAGATGCAACTCTCTGTAACTTTCATATGCAGCCTAGCAGTTAATATAAACTTGTCTTTCTTCAGTGTACAGGGATAGATTTATTGAGCTGATAATATTTGCTCACTCTTCTTTTCAGTGATGATTTATTTAAATTCAACAACTAATTTAAATTTAATAAGAAAGAGACTTTGCACGTTGCTTTATTGAAACTAGATTCATCATCACTAAAAACACTGCAGTATTCAAGATTAGTGCAAAAGTGGCAATAACTGTTACTGGATTTAATTAAAAACAACAAATCATTTGGTCAGTGGTAATGAATGCTCCACACAACCCGTTGATACATGGCTATTTAAGGAGCCAATATTATAATCTTAAAACATTTGATTAGACAAGATCATTGAGCTGATGGATATTTGATAAATCAATGGTTTTCCTTTGATATGGGGACCATAAGAGCTGACTGGCCAGGGGAAAGTTCCAGTTGTTTTATGCTTCCCTTTAATTTGCAGTGTTAGAGAAAAAATAATAATAAAACCAGGATACATTTTCTGGATGAAGGTCAATAACATAGAGGGGATTTTCTGGAGAAGACATTTACTACTAATTATAGAATGTGCCTAAAGCTCTCTGTGGTGTTATGAGGTTTTTACTCAGTTCTTTCATTCAGGGCAAACAATGGACTAAAAAGTTGAGATTTGTATGTAGCTATTCATAGCATGACCACCATTCATCTCTTGCTTTGAATTTTAAGAAGACACAGACTCACATGCATTCTTCTCTTCCCATTTTTTTCTCTCCTCCTAGTGGGGTTAGGACCAGTTTACAATCTGATTATCTTGAGAATTAGCAGGAGAAGGGAATCGCGAATGAGGGTGCTTGCCCATCCACACAAAATGGCCATAAAGGACACATTTTTCTTTGAAATAAACAAATGAGATCTTTAGACTATTTGAATTAATAGGTATTTCTATAAATCTGCAAGAGAAAATTACATAAAATCCACAGAAGTGTCTTAGAAATATGTGCGTTATCTATTTCTATGTATTATACATGAAGGTAGACGGATTATTTCACTTAAATTGGATCTTACAGAGACGTTTTGGTAATGAGGCTCAGACAGATTAGCTGATGCATGTGTATACTGATGCATGTGTATAAGTCCATTCTTTGAGGCAGCCTTTGGCAAGTGGCATCTAGAGTATACAGCTCTGACTAGATGTCAGTAGAGCTGGTTTAGAGGAACATAGGTGATACTTGTCTATAATATCCCAGGCACCCTTTGTTGATGCCTGTCTTTCACTTTACCTCCCTACCTTCAAATGTCCTGTGACAGTCTGTTTTCTCCTGTTTCCATCTTTTATTTTTATCTATTTTTTAAAGTTTATTTATTTTGAGAGAGACAGAGACACAAGTGGGGAAGGGTTAGAAAGAGAGGTTGACAGAGAATCCCAAGCACTAACAGAGTGGAGCCTCATGCAGGGCTCAAACTCCTGAAACCATGAGATTAGGACCTAAACCAAAACCAAGAGTGAGATGCTTAACCAACTGAGCCACCCAGAAACTTCTATCTTTATTATAAAGTTTATTTAATTATTTTGAGAGAGAGAGATAGAGAGAGACAGAGACAGAGACAGAGAGAGACAGAAAGAGAGAGAATCCTAAGCTGACTCCACACTGTCAGCAAGGAGCCCAATGTGGGACTCCATCTAACAAACCGGAGATCATGACCTAAATTGAAATCATGGGTCAAATACTCAACTGACTGAACCACCCAAGCACCCCTCTTGTTTCCAACGTTTTGATGAAAACTTATCAATGAATGCTTTTGTATCTGTTGGCTTGTAACTTCTCTTAGGGATATTCACTTTATTTATTTATTTTTTTTTTGGATACTCACCTTAAGACTAATATATAGTTGTAGTATCAATAGTGCCATGCTTTTAAGATACTACAGGCATTTCCCTTCAATTAGAGATATGGTAGGAGGGTAAGAGGAACAGAAATCAGCTTCTCATGAGCCAGAAAGTACAGCTCTCCTCCCAGATTAGAGTTGATTTCAAAGTAAAAAATCATGAATGAAAATGGATCTATTATCAGAAATACAACAACCATCAGAAAATACTATGAAAAATTATATGCCAATAAACTGGACAATATAGAAGAAATGGACAAATTCCTAAATGCACATGCACTACCAAAATTCTAACAGGAAGAAATAGAAAATCTGAACAGACCCATAACCAGTGAAGAAATCGAATCAGTTATCAAAAATCTCCCAATGAATGAAAGCCCGGGGGTGAACAGATTCCCAGAAGAATTCTACTAGACATTTAAAGCAGAGTTAACATCAATCCTTCTCAAGTTATTCCAAAAAATAGAAATGGAGGGAAGACTTGCAGACTCATTCTATGAAGTACATATCACTTCGATTCCTAAGCCAGACAGAGACCCAACCAAAAAAGAGAACTACAATATCCTTAATGAATATGGATGCAAAAATACTCAACAAGATACTAACACATTGAATTCAACAGCATATAAAAAAATTATCCATTATGATCAGGTGGAATTCATTCCTGGGTTACAAGGCTGGTTCAATACTCCCAAATCCTTCAATGTGTTACATCACATTAACAAAAGAAAAGAAAAAAAACCATATGATTCTCTCGATAGATGCAGAAAAAGCATTTGACAAAATACAACATCCCTTCTTAATAAAAACCCTCGAGAAAGTCGGGATGGAAGGAACTTTCTTAAACATCATAAAAGCCATTTATGGAAAACCCACAGTTAATATCATCCTAAATGGGGAAAAACTGAGAGCGTTCCCCCTGAAATCAGGGACACGACGGGGATGTCGACTCTCACGACAGGATGTCTTCCAACATAGTGTTGGAAGTCCTAGCATCAGCAATCAGACAACAAAAGGAAATAAAAGACATCAGAAATGGCAAAGAAGAAGTCAAACTTTCATTTTTTGTAGGTGACATGATACTCTGCATGGAAAATCCGATCAACTCCACCAGAAGCCTTCTAGAACTGATCAATGAATTCAGTAATGTTGCAGGGTACAAAATCAACATACAGAAATCAGTTGCATTCTTATACACCATAAATGAAGCAACAGAAAGAGAAATAAAAAAAAAAACTGATCCCCATCACAGTTGCATGAAAAACCATAAAATACCTAGGAATAAATCTAACCAAAGATGTAAAAGACCTGTATGCTGAAAAATATAGAAGTTTTATGAAGGAAATTGAGAAGACACAAAGAAATGGAAAAGCATTCTGTGCTCATGGATCAGAAGCATAAACATTGTGAAAATGTCATTATTACCCAAAGCAATTTACACATTCAATGCAATCCCCATTAAAGTTGCACCAGCATTTTCCTCAAAGCTAGAACAAACTATCTTAAAATTCTTATGGAACCACAAAAAAAAAAAAAACCCAAATAGCCAAAGTAATATTGAAGAAGAAAACCAAAATGGGAGGCATCACAATCCCAGACTTTAGCCTCTACTACAAAGCTGTCATCATCAAGACAGTATGGTATTGGCACAAAAACAGACACATGGACCAATGGAATAGAATAGAGAGCCCAGAACTGGACCTACAAGTGTATGGCCAATTAATTTTTGACAAAGCAGGAAAGAGTATCCAATGGAAAAAAGACAGCCCCTTCAACAGGTGGTGTTGGGAGAGCTGGACAACAACATGTAGATGAATGAAATTAGACCACTTTTTTACATCATTCACAAAAATAAAATCAAAATGGATAAAGGACCTGAATGTGAGACATGAAATCATAAAAACTCTAGAGGAGAAAGCAGGAAGCAGCCTCCTTGACCTCAATCACAGCAATTTCCTCCTTGACACATCCCGAAAGACAAGGGAATCAAGAACAAAAATGAACTATTGGGACTTCATCAAGATAAAAAGCTTCTGCACTGCAAAGGAAACAATCAAAAAAACTAACAGGCAACTGACAGAATGGGAAAAGATAGTGACAAATGACATATCAGATAAAGGGCTAATGTCCAAAGTCTACAAGGAACTCACAAAACTCCATACCCGAAAAACAAATAATCCAGTGAAGAAATGTGCAGAAGATCTGAATAGCAACTTCTCCAAAGAGGACATCCAAATGACCAATGGGCACATGAAAGGATGCTCAGCATTCCTCACCATCAGGAATTACAAATCAAAAACGCATTGAGATATCACCTCACACCAGTCAGAGTGGCTAAAATGAACAAATCAAGAGACTATAGATGCTGGCGAGGGTGTGGAGAGACAGGCACCCACCTACACTGTTGGTGGGAATGTAAACTGGTGCAGCCGCTCTGGAAAACAGTACGGAGGTTCCTCAAAAAACTATTATTAGAACTCCCCTATGACCCAGCAATAGCACTGTTAGGATTTACGCAAGGGATATAGACGTGCTGATGCATAGGAGCACATGAACCCCAATGTTCATAGCAGCACTGTCAACAATAGCCAAATCATGGAAAGAGCCTAAATGCCCATCACCTGAGGAAATGATAAAGAAGATGTGGTATATATACACAATGGAGTACTACATGGCAATGAGAAAGAATGAAATCTGGCCATTTGTAGGAAAGTGGATGGACCTCGAGGGTTCATGCTAAGTGAAATAAGTCAGGCAGAGAAGGACAGATACCATATGTTTTCACTCATAGGTCTAACAGGAGG
>PJEM01015794.1:0-28503 GCA_004023845.1 Helogale parvula | reverse complement strand
GGGATGGGGAAGGGGGCAGGTCAGGGGAGGGCAGAGAAGGATGGGGGAAGGGGCGGCAGGTGGGGGGCTGGGGCGGGCAGCACACGCACCGGGTAGCTGGCGGCGGGCCGGGCAGCGCTGTACAGACAAGAGAGCTGCAGGACGAGAGCAAACGGCAGGTTTTAAAAACCTTGAAACAAGCAACAAACGACAGGGACAAGAGGATCAGGTGCTTCCGGTTACGACAGGCCCACGGTTAGACGTGAAAAAAAAAGAGGTAGGGTTTGCGGAAAATCCGAGAGACGCAAATCCAACTTTAAAATAGCAAACGTCCTCAGGGTCTTCAGATAGGACTATTTTCTAGTCATGTGTTTTCAGGCATTCCTGGAGGAGAGGGTCAGGGAGTGGGTCAGGGTGGTGACAAGGTGAAAAGCCCAGCAGCAGCCACCAAGCCCGAAGCGCAGAGTCCCAGGTTAATACAGCCCTCGGGTGTTAACACGGCGTTTCCGCCCGGAAGAGAGGGGCAGATGAGCCCTTCACTTCCATCCCAGGAGCCCAGCTCGGGGGGTCAGGAGCCCACGGGAGCCGTCAGACCGCACTGGCCGGGGCTGACACGACCCTGTCCCGAGGAGCCCACACCCACCCCCTGGGCCGGGCCTCGCCCGTGCGGGCATGTGCCCGCTGGAAGGGCAGCTCCTGACCCGGCGAGACCCTGAGTTCCAGGACAGGATCGTGACTCATTCACAGGCTGGGCCACCACGCCGGTCAGGGCACCTGGTGACCCGGGATGAATCACTCAGCAGGGCGGGGGGGGGGGGGGCAATGCAAGGAGACAGTCCAACCTCTGTGGTGAAGGGGAGCTGGACTCTGACGCCAGCTCTTCGTCCAGAGAACGGGCTGGGCGCTCACAGCTCAGCGCCGGACCCGCACACCCACTTGGGAAAACAAAACAAAACAGGAAACAGAGGGGAGACGGAGCCAAAGAAATAGGGCTGTTCTCCCACTTCTCAAAGATGGAGGAGCCAGATTAGACACAGACGGCTTCCAAATTGCTTCCTGGACACATTTATAAGAGAAAAATATTTTTACAGAAACAAATGAAACTCCAAATGGGGAACAATTGCTGGAAAAGGAGAGACCCAGGAGACCAGTTCTCTGGCCTGGGCTTTTGGAAACACACTGCGCAGAGCCCCCTTTTTGCTAAGTTCCCTTTTTTTCTATATAAGGTCCTAGATGCTTTTGATAATGTCTTAAAACGCTGACAAAAGTCTCAGCAAGTTGGTCAAGCCGAATAAAACACCTGCTGAACTCTGCCCTCTGGACGTCACACGGAAGAGGTTGGAGGGTCTTCGTACATTGGATCGGACCCCACAGAAGTGACCCACGGAAGGGAAGAGGGAGGGAAGCGGGTGGCACGGGGGAGGACAGACCCGGTTTCCGCTCTGGGCAGACAGGGAAGCAAGGCCACCGCCGGGAAGTCGGAGGTCCGAGCAGGAGAGCCCCTGCAACCAGAGAGAACGGGCAGGGGTGGAGAAAGGGCTCACAGCTTCGTCCCCCCTCGAATGCACACTGGTGTCGTCAGTCCACACACAGCCACCTTTCACGACAAAATCGGTTAAGGGCATGCACTTGTGCAGGAGGGAGAAAGGAGGCTGATCAGAAAGAAGGAAACAAAGCCGGTCCAGTTAACTGGCAAAACCAGGACACGGGACCAAACCAGGGGTTCTGAGTCAACAAAGAGGCAAAAATACGTTTCATTAAATTTCGACTGACAGCAAGACCACGGGGGTTTTAAAGGTCTTTGTAATTTGAGCTCTAAGTTTTAAAGCTTGGAGGGAAAAGTTCAAAACTAGGACAGCAGGGATTTCAATCTTTCCTTTATATAATGAGGCATTTCGCTGGACGTGCTCTCTGGCATTGCCTCCTTCGGTGTTGACCTAATGATGCACGTGCGTTCAGGATTCGCAGAAGATGGAAAGATTCAGGGGTCTAATGCTGAGACCAGCCGTCTGCACATTTCTGGGGAATGCCACCATATAAATAGTTTCTGCAAATAAAATGTTCTATGGCCGCCATGCCAGGGCGTGGCTCTGACAAACCTGGAAGACTGGAGAAGTGCTCAGAGGAGTCTTCACACTCCGTGCTGCCTTAGCATCTTTCTGTTTTAGACTTAACTAAAATGAAGCAAGCCCATGTGTTTTGCAGGAACAGACACGATACCTACAGAACACGGTAATTACCAGGAAGATTCTGCTGGTCGGGGAGTCAACTAAGACCTCAGGCAGAACAAGGGTGGGGATGTGAGACCTCAGGGAAGTTCTGACGTTTAGTGTTTTGAATGGGTCGGCTCTAATTTTGACTCCAATGTGCGTTATTTCTCCTAAATGAATTTAAGTGAGTCAGACACAGGCTGAACTTCGGTGAATAACTCACATCCGCATATTAGAATCTAACACCATCGTCTACTTCAGGGCAAGGATCTCAGCTCAGAAAGTGAGGAGGAAGTCCAGTTTTGTGACTGACACGGTGCTCTTTGGATCAGCAAAATCTCCCACTGAAATACACACAGTTCGCGAAAAATCCAAGATGGCGAATCCCACCAAGACTTGGATGGTTACCGCTGATCTTGTATTCAGTCAAAATTCACCTACTGGGGAAGAAGGGACAGAGAACTTGGTAATATACGGGGCTGAGAGGCAGCAGTGGGAGTCTGGAAGGTGGGCCAGCAAGCTGAGGGGGGTATGGAAAGGCCAGCCATGTCTGGAGCCCCTGCGGCAGGTGTACAGGGGGGCGGGGAGGAGGCATGCCAGGGGAGGAGGCAGGACCGGGTGTTACCGGCTCTACCTGCTTATTTCTATCTGTGTATTTTCCCCTGCGTATTCCTCAAGGCTCACTTCACATCCTTTGTGACGACACCCCTTTCTCCCCATGGTCCTACGTGTGGCCGCACCAGTGTATCCGGTGGTTGGGTCGGTCTTCTGTTCTGGAAGTACACGCTTCCCCAGGACCGACCTGTCTCACCGGGTCATCTCTGTGACCGTCCTCCCCAAACCAGCTCCTTAGTGTTTGCTAAGCAGGAATGAGCCTGATGGAGAACAAACAAGCCTCCTCTGTCAGGACGCTTACGTAATTTAGAAATCTCTGTGCCCATCGAGATCGATGCATGTGGGAAGGAGCTCTGCGGTGCGGACATTTGAACTTGGATTTGACGTGGGTTTCGTCCCCAGTCCAGTCTGTCCCTGAGAAGCTGCCACAAAGTTTGCATGCACCCTACGAAGCAGTTCTGTTTTCAGGAACTCTCAAGGAAAGGATGATAAGGTTTTCTTATCCCCCCCCCCTCCCCCCGCAACTCAGGTTTTTGATTACTTCTGACTACAAGACACCCACATGAATACTTTCTTCCCTTGCACCCAGCTGAATGCAAATAGGAATTTTGAATAAATGACAGTGGGGGTGAGTCTGAACGCAACGCATTGTGTTAATTACTGCCCCCAAACTGACTGTGGCATCCACCCGAATGAAAGTCTGTAAAATACACGTGAAAAATGAAGAGAGCTGAAATCACACTCGGGATTGCATGCTACAAAACCTGTGGTTTTTGAAGACAGGATGTGAAAGATTTAAATGAAAACCAACCGACGCCTCCTCTCTGGCTGACGACAAGGTGGAGAATCTGCCCTCAGAGCCACTGTAGCTGGAATTCTGAGAACCAAAGAAGACACTGTCAGTGGTGAGCACTTCCGTGTCCCCCGCAAGCATCGCCTGTCCGGGCAAACGGCAAATACACAGTCACCAGTATACAGAGTCCCACCAAGACCGTGCTCCACGCATACCCGTGTGGCTTAAGGACCCAGACGCTCTGCTAAGCAGGACTCCTAACGACCGGAGGTCCTGAGCCGTATTTCGTATTTCAGTGTTTCCATCCCCGCGATGTCACGCGGTTTGGCTCTTACTGGTTTTCACACTTTTCAGCTCTGGAGTTATCCGTAATTACGCACTCAATCTCACGATGAGCCACTGGTAACTTCCCGCCGGGGACTTTCCTACTTACACACTTTGTTAGGTAACTAAGATGACTTCTCTTGCAAGATTTTCCATCTTTCCTGAGCCCCGCACCCCCGAGGGCTGCAGCCCAGCAGAATTTGCAGCGAGGTGGCTGCAGCCCGAGAGCTGACAGCCCCCCAGACCTGCAGCCGTCTCCAGAGTGACTTGGCATAGACCTGATAAAGATCATGGGGAGACGGTATGTGTGCATGCGTCACATGAGGCATAAAATGCTCATCAAAACGGTTAAAGCCGTTTTCCTACGGAGACTTTAGACTCCTTCACAGAAGAGGAGCTTCCAAACCCTCACAGTCGGTCTGGCTATCTGCCTTCTCCCCACAGACGTGCTGCTGACATCTGCGAGACCTCACTCTCTTCCAGTCTGTTCTCCTAGCTCATCCTCACGCTGCCCTGGGACCTCCCTACAGGACTCACTGCCTACGTGTCCGCTAGGTGGTTCTTCAACCACTCTGCTTCCTCATTGTTTATTAAATCCGTTTTATGTCCAATTTTACTCTGCGGTGAACAATTTTATAAGCAAGTTCTTTTGCATTTGACCCCTAGAGGCATTGCTTCGGTCTCAAACCAAATCCAAAGGCACGCTTTTACTGTTTTAACGTAAAAATTGAAGATTGAGAAATAGGACGGATGGGTGGCACAGAGCTCACCGCCGCCACCTGGTGCTGTCTGGGGTACTCTAGGGAAGGAGGGGACGCTGGTGGGAAAGAGTGGATGACGGAACTTCTCAAGGAACTGCTGGCTCTGAGCGGTGATTCTCCGTAATCGACGAGGGTAAAACTATGCCTCTGGGAGGAAAAGCTGCTCATGAGCCAGCGCACCCCAACCCCCCGTGCGGGGCCGCAGAGTCCTCCGGCCTGAACCAGCGCACCCCAGCCCCCCATGCGGGGCCGCAGAGTCCTCCGGCCTGAGCCAGCGCACCCCAACCCCCCGTGCGGGGCTGCAGAGTCCTCCTGCCGTCCTGTGCGGCCAGCTCCAAACGGTGCGCAGGGGACACAACCGTCTGCACCGCACGAGGACAGAGTGGCGCGCTGCTTGCTTCTGTCCCTGGACAGCGGCCTGACCTTAAAGGAACATGTAACAGAACCGGAGGAAAGCCAAAGGCCGTCAATGTAAAAAACATACACAGGAAGACGCAGCCTTTAAGCGGGGAGGGTTTTGTAGTCTGGAATGAGCAGAGTTTATGTGAAACGGAAGCAAATGCGATCCTTCGTAGGACGCGAGGCTAAACACCTCGTCAGCCAGTTCCAGAAAGCTACTATGGGGCTGGGTAACCTCTCGGACACCTGAAAACAGAGTTCAAGTGTAGACAGGATATAAGTAATATCAATATAAGTAAGAGAAATGAGAAGAAATATGAATTACACCACTAGCAAAACTCACTATAAGAAGAAAAAGAAAGCAAATGTGGGACTAGGAAGATTTTAGATAATTCAGTGCATAACTGGTCTGCGCCAGTCACGAAACTTCATTACAACGTATGTAGTCTGACCTCGTGGAGTCCCCTGGGACGTCCCTGCTAGATCTGGAAGGCTCCCCACGTGTCTCCTGCTCTCAGTCCATCCCCTCCTTTCCTCTCTCCCAGCACAGAGCCCCTCTGTGGTCTCTGACCCCCGCCCTGGGAGCGTTCCACGGCCACTGTTCAGTGGAACACAGACTTGAACATGTGTCCTTAACATGACAAGGGACAGGTGGGCACAGAGGGTGAGGATGTCGGATGGAGGTATACTTAAAAGCTGAACACACTTAATACACACATCACGCACGTACATCCTGGGCGACAAAATAACAAACGAGCGAGACTTTAATCCAACCTGTTTTTAAGCCGAAGAGATTTTAACATCGATCTCTTACATTGACACACAATGATTAGAAGACTAATAATCCAAGAATATTTACCAGTTGAAAACTGTTAGTTTCCATTCTTTCATGTGCTTGGTTGGGGGTGGGGAGAGACTCGTTATCACACAGAAAAAAAAAAAGAAGCTAAATTTAGCAACATTCTCTTTAAAGCTCTGCAGAGACCTGGTGGAATTCTGCGTCATGCAAATTTACTGACCCTGCTGGATCTTCTGTTCAGGGACTGAGATCCACATAAGTCTCCTTCATAACCATTTGTCTGTTTCAACGAAGAAAAGAAGAAAATGGACATCAGGAGACAAAAAAAAATCGGGAGACACAGGTGCAGGGAAGGGTTAGCTGGGTATGAACTGGGCTTCCTCCGTGGAGCAAATGGCTGACGAGCCCAGGACAACACAAATCTTCGGATGCCCCTAGGTGTTCCCGTGCTTCTGATCTGCTCAGCCGCAGCCGGGGGGGAATCCGACACGGAAGCTAGTCACATCCGCCCAGTTACTGTTACTCGTTAAGTACAGGTCCCTGTGGGACGGCAAGCCACGCCCAGCCCTTCCTGCTGGCGAGGCACGTGGCCACTGCTTTCCTCGGCAGTTTTCCTGTTTCTGCTTTTACGGTGGTGCCCGGAAGTCCTAGCTTTTCAGGCCCGAATGCCATCGGCAAGTGGGGTGTTGCCTCGGCCCGCATCAGCTAGCTCTCAGTTCTTGGTTCTCAGGGGTAAGGCCTTGCAAATTACGGCCCGTTACGAAGCTGATTCAGAAGACTCAGAAATAGCTTCTGTTCAATCTATAACTCAGTGCAAAAGTTCGTCATGGAAAAAATGTTTCTCATGGGGGTAGATTCTCTGATTAGCTTTTCTTTCTTGCTTTCTTTTTTATGTGTGTTTATTTTTGAAAGAGAGACAGAGTGTGAGGGGGAAGTGGCGGAGAGAAAGGGAGACACAGAGTCCTAAGCAGCTCCAGGCTCCGAGCTGTCAGCGCAGAGCCTGATGCGGGGCTCAAACCCGTGAACTGTGAGATGATGACCTCAGTCAAAGTCAATCGCTTGACCGACTGAGCCGCCCAGGCGCCCCTCTGTATTAGCTTTTCACTCACCCTGTCTTCCCACTTTATTTTTCAGAATGAAATCTGAGGATGCATTTCATGAGTTCCTAAACTGTGCTCTTTCCACGTTCCCCCGGGCACAGCCTGGCCTTTCTAGAATTGCTCTCATTCTAGAAGGATGTTTCTGCTGACTTAAGACAAGAGCTGCCAGGGGTCAGACGTGACCAGCTCTCGAGACAGAAAAAGGAAAACCGTTGGGGGAATTTCAGTCGGTTGAGTAGTTCAGGTCATGATCTCCGGGTTCGTGGGATCGAGCCCCGTGCTGGGCTTTGTGCGGACAGCTCAGAACTGCTTGGGATTCTGTCTCCGTCTCTCTCTGCCCCTCCCCTGCTGGCGTGTTCTCTCTCTCAAAAATAAATATTTAAAAAATTTTTAAAAAGGAAAAAGAAAGCAGTCCACACAACTGGGAAAACTGGAAAGAGATGCTGGGGGTCGTGGAGGTGAGCCCGATTCCAAATCAAGGCTCTATCATGGGACCCCAAGCTGGTTGTTCAACCCACTGACCCCTCCACTTCCTCGGCTGTGAAAACGTGCCTAGAAATACACACTCTATGAGGCTGCTGCGAGGGTGAGGTCGGATGAAAATGAGTCTCCCAAGTGTGTGAACCGTGTGCTGCCAGGACGGCCGAGTGAGCGCGTGTGGAAGGTGCCAGCGCCCACGAGAACGGGAGCCTCGTCCATGGGGCCGGGCGGCGGCAGACAGCCAAGCATGTGTCCTGCAGCTCTAAGAACGATGAATAAATGGACTTCCAGATGGGCTATAAATCCAGGTTCGTGAAACCCTGACTATAAAACTATTTTTGTTACAACTCAAAACCTAGTCAACTTGAAGTTTCTAAATGAAACGAAAGAGTATGTAGAAACCCTTCAACTTGAAATTTGAAACCTCGGGGTGCCCTGGTGGCCCAGTCGGTTAGGGGTGTTACTTCAGCTCAGGTCATGATCTCACGGTTCTTGGGTTCAAGCCCTGCATTGGGCTCGGTGCTGACAGCTCGGAGCCTGGAGCTGCTTCGGATGCTGTGTCTCCCTCTCTCTCTGCCCCTCCCCCACTTGCTCTCTTTCTCAAAAATAGTAAACACTAAAAAATACACTTCAACACTTGATGAATACCATTAAGACATTTCTAAAATAAATTTGATAGTAAAAAACCTTTGGAGACAGGCAGGGATTTTTACTCAACCTAATCTAATCCCTTTCCCCGCCAACGAGATCTTCTGATATTGAAATGTGTATGAAGGACTTGGATATTTCAGACCAAAGTTTCTTCCCTTTCATATCTGCTTAGAAACTCATCCCTGGAAAAAATTAATAAAACAGTGAAGGCTAACATCAATTTTTGAGGCCTTTTCCTTTACTAGTAAATAAGAAAGTAAAATATATTATGTACATAAACCCTCTTTCTGTTGCTGCTTATGAAATACATGCCGTCCGCACACAAGTTCTTCCTTCTGGCCTTTTCATTTTCTAGTGGAGTTTGCAGCGCCGAGCGGAGGGCGGGGTGGGGGGAGGGGGAGGGCACATGCGCCCCGCATTGTCACCACTTCTGCCCTAACTTTCCACGGCAACGCAGGACGCGCTCCCCCTTCCATGGCTCTGGGAAACACCCACCCTTTCTGTTTTAACAGAATTCTGCCACAGGGAGTCTATTCCTAGAACAAACTCTCTGACCTGCAGGATCTCATGGACACCTCTACAAGGAAAAGTACTTTGACTTCCTTTTTAAAAAAGTTTTCTTAATGTTTATTTTATTTTTGAGAGAGAAAGAGGCATGGGGGAGGGGCAGAGAGAGAGGGAGCCACAGAATCTGAAGCAGCTCCAGGCTCCGAGCTGGCAGCACAGAGCCCGACGTGGGGCTTGAACCCACGAACCATGAGATCACGACCTGAGCTGAAGTTGGACGTGGAACCGACTGAGCCCCCAGGCGCCCTTGGCGACTTTTCTGTGCTCCTTACTAAGCAGACCACCTGTACCACGGTCATCTGGTGAGCGTCTCAGGATCCGGGGCCCCGGGCCAGGCAGCCAGCAGGGCACCTAGGGCCGGGGCTCCGGGTGTGCCCACGTGGGTGTCAATAAGCTCCCCAGGTGGACCTCACACACAGCCCCTCGGAGGGGCACTGCGCCAGAGAGGACGAAATACAGAAGACGTCTACGATCAGCGTTTGCTGAGAGTGTGAGTAAGATGCAGAATAAATGTCCCTTCACAGCCCGTGACTCCGGGGGACGCCTGTGATCGGTCCCAGTGCGGCCAGCTCCGCGCCCCCCACAGGCGAGCATGCAGGAGGCAATGCTGTCCTTCCTCATTAGTGGTGTTAGGTTACGTTTACAGTGACTCGAGGGTGGGAAGTAAAATAAGGAAGGCAAAACCGAAACTCCAAAGTGCAGGAGGCACTCATTTGCGTTTTAAAACAATGAAAACTGAGAAAAACGAAATCGGAAACGTGTTTCTGACCCTTGCGAACACAGATCGCCATTCATTCCCCCAGGGACTGGCCTTTACGTATAATTTACTTTGAGTTTCAAATAAGAAGGCGGCCATCTAGGACTCTGCCGCGATGCACGGAATCACAGAGAACGGAGGACTGGCGTCACTGTGAAGTGCTGTGGGAGGCTGTGTGAGGAGCGCAGCCCGCATCCAATCACGTGACCCCTGCACTTCCAGGCTCCGGCAGATCCGTCCTGCCCTGTCCCAACAGGAGGCTCTGGGCTCACTCGTATATATGGCATTATTACACTGTCCTCTTAAAGGCAAAAACAGAGATTTGCTAAATAATTTTGAAATGTGGTAGAAGGAATGAAGCCCAGAATGCTTTAGAAAAAGTCCTCGAAGTGAAGCCATGTCTAAATTACTACCATCCCTTCAGCACGGAATCACTTTATTGCTAATTTCTTGTGAGAGTAAACCTCCTTTTTCGTTTGTCGTTGAAATCTACAGGTTTTCAGAAAGCATGAGGTGCAGACAGATCTAAGAGAGGAAACTCCGAATTTAAATGGAAAGGCTTCGTTTTTGTTACTGGGAGGGAGGTCTTTCCCAGACAGCACTCTGTGGCAAAAGAGCCAGATCACACGTTTCATTTCAACAGACGGATCAGAAAACAACGGATTTTCCGTTAGATGAAATGACTCTGAACTCAATCTCTGAAAAGCAACACAGAGGCTTTGGGAATTCTTTGAGAGCAAGGTGCCCCCCCGCCGGCATCCCCAGCCGTGAGCACGGCGTGCGGGAAACCCCAAGACCGCGGGGTGAGTGAGCGTATTCAGGCACGCGCCGCCCTGAGGACCAGGCACACACCCGGGGGCTCTGGAGGGTACACCTGCCCCCGGCCCGTCGTCCCCCGCGAGGGAGTCTGTAGGACAGCACGTGTCTCTTTCTGGACAAAGACACACTTGGCTTTCTGGACAAACACAGGCACGGGGTTAGTGGAAACACCACAGGTTATTAAGTTATCATCCGTCACACGGTGCCGTTAGGACCGCGTCTCAGCATCCATCCGACTGTCTCACCCAGGCGTAAGCACCCCCGCACTCCAGGTCGGGCTGCGGCTGTCGGCGTGAGGACGGAAGAGGGAGAGAAACAGAAAACAGAGTTGCCAAGAATCAATGAGAATAAGCTAACTCCAACATCACGAAACATAACACAAAGCCAGGCGGTCTTGAAATCTGAACAAAATGACATTTTTTTTTTCAGGACTTCCAGGATCTCGTGTGTATTTAGAAAAGCAATCGCATTAGAGTGACCGACGTTATAAAACCCGGTCATGTTAAATAAAATTTCCGTGGCCCACGCTGCTGTAATTCATGAAACCCGAAGCAGTGTGAGCGCTCTGACTTCCTCCTCTGTAAGACCTGTTCTATTTACAGCCGACAAAAGGGGAAATGCACGTATCACTCTCAATTTTTAACTACAAAAAATTAAAATCTTATGATATCCAAAGTCTAGGTTTTCTGAGAAAGAAGGTCCATGCAAATCCCAGGAAAACAGTGTCTCCCAGTGTTGGGTTCACCATCACTGTCAGTGAATGAAGGAGACCTGTGTTTTGGGAAAGTCGAGAAATAAAAGACCTGATCTGCAGACTCTGAATGGCGGGTTTCAGAATCCTAAGCTCCATGAACACAGCGGGAAGGGCCACAGACAGGGGAGTCAGAGGAGCGCTCTCTCAGCACGGCAGCCGGCCTGCCACCCAAAGGCGCCCGAGTGTCTGGGTCCCGGAGGACCTGGGGACCGACGCGGTCACCTCTGCGCCGCTCTGGGCTTGTCCTGAACCCATAGAAGTTATGAGGCCTGCCTCTTACCTCCAGGATCCAAGCTCTCAAGGTCTGTGGTCTTTTTTTTTTAATTTATTTTTGAGAGAGAGAGACAGTGTGAGCAGGGGAGGGTCAGAGAGAGAAAGAGACACAGAATCCGAAGCAGCTCCAGGCTCTGAGCTGTCAGCACAGAGCCCGACGCGGGGCTCAAACCCACGAACATGAGATCATGACCTGAGCTGAAGCTGGACGCTTAACTGACTGAGCCCCCCAGGCGCCCCGAGGTCTGTGGCTTAAAGAGCGCTATTTCCCTAGGTCGAGCGCATCACCAGTGGTGTAGGAAACCACCTGCCTAAACGTGAAAATCCCAACCACAGCTGGTTTTCCACTTTCTCCCCTCTCTTACTAACATCCAGACTGTGGGCTTCTTCTATAAAATTTTATACCTTAAAACAAATATGTTTGGCATCTTGGTAAGAATGGTGACCGTCAAGAAACGTAACTCACGTAGGGTTAAAAATCACTGAGAAGGAAATGAAGGCTAATACTGCAATGGTTTTAAACTCCCTGGGTCAGAAGATTTCCTGAGAATGTTAAGAAAGTGACAAAGTCTTTCCCCAGAAAAATGCAAGTATACGCAAAATCCTGAATAGCATGTGTGGTGGATCAAAGATCTGAAAACGACGCGGTGATAGATTTGGGTTGTGCGGCCAGTTTCTCCCTCTTGGGCCTGCAGCAATCAGGCTTTGCTCTCCCTGTTTCCACCAGGGGTTTCATTGTCAAGGTCACCGACGTCCTCCATGGTGCGAGGGTCCTTAGCCCACCTGGAAACAGTATCTTCTTCTCTTGGTTTCAAGGACCCACCGTCCCCGGGGCCTGCTCCCTCTGTGTCTTCTCCACAGATTCTGCAAACTGAGTGTCTCATGTATCATGTTTCGGTTACATGCAAGTGACTTCCTCTCGAGTGACTCTTGCAGAGAGAAGGCCGAGGAGGAAGTGATTACCCCCTGCGGCCAAGAGGAAAGGTTCCAAGAGCACGGAAGCTCTTGAACGGACTTCACATTTGAACGGTTACTTTTCTGGAAAAATCACTGCAGACCTGCTTTTGGCACCTGCCAGGACACTGAGGGTGGCTGTCTGACAGCCCAACACGGTGCTATCTTTATAGTCTCTGCTATCAACAGCCAGCGCGATGCACACTCAGTGGGCACGTAAGACCCTGGAGGTGATGGGGCCCCGGGCGGCTCGGTCCTTGCCCGTCCGAGTCTTGATTTCAGCTCAGATCATGACCTCATGGTTCAGGAACTGGAGCTCCATGCCAGGCTCTGTGCTGAGAACACGAGACTATTTGGGCTCCTGTCTCTCTCCCTCTCTCTCCATCCCTCCCCTGCTCTCTCTCTCTTTCTCAAAATAAACAATAATAAAAAAAAAAGTCTAGAAGTGATACTATAATTAACTTGTGAGGGTGGAACCCAGCTTTCTGCTCCACAGACCTTAGGTGAAAAGCAGCGGCCGCGCCGAGGTCCCCTTCTCACCAGCAGTGACAGTGACTGTAACCCTCAGAAAACCGACATGCTCACGGCCCCTGAGTGACTCAAAGCACGAAGCAAAACACAGCTTCTCTACCTTGCTTCCCAAAGCGCACAGTGTTCTCTGGTCTAAGTATGAAGTGTTCTGGAATGTTTAAGGGAAAATACTATTTGTCTTTGCGAACCATCGAGCTGTCAGGGATGACGGAATCCTGCCGCAGCCGACAGAAGGAAAGAGGGCGAGCAGACCTGGGTCCCTGACCTCCCAGCGGGGAGCCTACTGCCGTTTTCAAGGAGCTACTCGAGAGGGACCGGGTGACAGGCGCTCGGCCGAGACGCACAGCTGCCGGAGCGTGCAGGCCAGCGGGCCCGGTCCCCACACCGGCGCCGCAGGGAGACCGCTCCGTCGGGGCACGGCAGTGTTGCGACATGGAAGAACACAGAAGCATCGTGAGTGGCACCCACGACACAAACAGCAGTGCCCGTGTTTACTGGTCAGCCTCCCGCGGCACAAGGGGACCTCCCGCCACCAGAGAGGTTTCCCACGAGCAGCTTCTCAGCGAGACACTGGCGACAGGACTGCAGGGAAGCGAACACGAAACCTGACCGCGGGGACACGGTGGGGACATGCGGACAGACTGTACCGTGCGAACCCAAGCATCCTGGCTACCGACCCTCAGACTTCCGCGGCTGCCCACCGACATGCGCTCGTCTTCATCGGAGACCTAGTGAGAGAAGGGATGAAAGGGCCGTGAAGCTTAAGAGGACACGCGGGGGACACCGGCGTCCAGCTTCCAGAGGGGACGCGGCCGACCGACGCCATCGCAGGTGGCTCCGGCCTCTCCGTGGACCTGGGCCCGTGTCCTCCCCACACAGCCTTGTGTGCGCGCCTCTGCTGACAGAGGGCTGTTTCTGGATGACACCGTGTCACGTTCATGTCCTTACTTTGCTGGTCACCGACAGACACATAGCCTCAATGTGTATCGCTCTGGAAATCATTCGTGGGGATTCGATACAGAAAGAGCATTAAAACCGTCAGGAACATGGCCACGAGAGAGAATGAAGCCTGGTCATTCGTAGAGACATGGATGGACCTCGAGTGTCATGCTAAGTGAAATAAGTCAGGCGGAGAAGGACAGATGCCATATGTTGTCACTCATAAGTGGAACCGGAGAAACTTAACATAGGACCATGGGGAGGGGAAGGGGAAAATAGTTAAGGAGAGGGAGGGAGGCAAACCATGAGAGACTCTTAAATACTGAGAACTGAGGGTTGATGGGGGAGGGGGAGAGGGGAAGCGGGTGGTGGGCATGCAGGAGGGCACTTGTGGGGATGAGCACTGGGTGTTATATGGAAACCAACTTGACAATAAATTATAATTAAAAAACTGTCATGAATATATTAATACTCAGAAATTTCCCATGCTCCCCTCACAAAGTTAGGTCAAAATGCTAAAAGTCTTTGTTAGGTGATAATATGCATATTAGTTAATTTCTTTCATGAGCATCGCAAAAAAAATAAACACACACACACAGTTTATGTGTTTTAGCCACGACAACTACAAATCAGACTTGAACCAAAACGAACACAGTACTGACCGATGTGTTTCTTCTGGATCTACGTGAGTAACGCTCGCTGTCTTCCTACCGAAGCAACGGAAGAAACAGATTAAAGGTCAGGCACAGACCGAGCAGGAGCCCGGGTCCGCGGGGGACACGGCACAGAGTTCCTGATGTAAATGTCACGTAAACATTTTCTCTGCTGTCAGTAAAGGGCTTCGATTAAACTACCGAGGAAGAGTGTTTTCTTTGGGGGGGAGGGTTGTTAGCACACAACTAATTGGCCCCTTTCATTTTGGCTTTAAAAGCGTGTGTTTAGAGAGAGGCTGGGCCTCAGTTTGTCCCCAGCCTCTACCATGTGGTCCATTTGAACCAATCTACTTCCCCCTACGTTCAGAACCTTCTTCTCGTTCCTTTGGGAATAGAAGGTAAGTGAGGTCCATACAAGATCCAATAAGGAGGGCACCCGATCTACATGTGCATTCTGAGACACGCCTGGGTTTCCACACTTGGACGCCTCTGCAGTTGGGGTACATCTTATAAACTAAGCTGCTCACATCATTAGCAGCATCTCTCTCTCTCTCGATGGTATACAAAGCATCTTGGAACTGGGTCTTAAGATTTGACAAAAATACACCTGTCTATTCCACAGAAGCCTAAGATGATGAAGTTTATAATTTTTTCAGTGGAGGACGTACATAGTCTTGATACCTCAAGAACTCTCCTCTCTTTCACGTTCTACAGGGTGCCTAAGAGAGGAAGCAATTTTACATTCCTTTGCATTATTTATCCACAAGGGGCACGGAGTGTGGCGCTTCCACACTGGCCAGGCTCTCAATTTCTACAAGTACGGGATGATGTCCGCGAGGCCATTCGAGACGGTGTCAAGGACAGGAGGGCAGGGCAGGAACTGAGGTGGATGAAGTCCTGAGAGAAGAAGTGGGCCCACGCTCTCCTGGGGCAAGGGGAACGCTGCCCCTTCCCAGAGCACCACGCCCGGGGCACCGCGCTCCTTCTGAGTGTGCCCAGCGGGGAGCCTTTTGCCCAAGGCGACAGGATGGTGGTGGCCCCGGACACCCCGAGCTGCTGGCCTGCGGACCCCCGGAGTCCACTGAACAGACCAGACAAGAATGCCTGGCCAGGGCCATGTCTGACCCAGCTTCACGGGGACGTAAACAATGAGGCCAGACACAGAAGTCCGGGAAGAAAATCTCCCCGTGTTCAATTTCGGTACAGCAGGAATCCATCAACACAATCAAACTGTGTTAAGAATCAAATTATAAACCGTTTAACGTTCTTAAAATTGTATTCGAGGCCTACCATCCACTGCTCGATGTCGCCCCATTTTGTATCCAGCCCATAATATTTCTACGGACAGAAGGGAGAGAAAATTAGGCAGGAAGGGACACGGTGACCACACAAGAGACTGTCCTGACATGCATGTCCAAGCTGCCGCCCAAGCCACACGGTGAGGGGAGCGTGCCAGGCAAAGCGGTCAATACCAAGGTCGCGGCTCTGCAGGAGAGCAGTCTGCGGGGTGCGGGAGCCTGTGCAGGGAGACCGCCTCACCCTCCTCACCCCGCCCCTCCCAGGCAAGCCAGCAGGGCCGGGGCGAAGCGCTCTGGACCAGAAACAGGAACTCAGCCCGGCGGCGCGCGTGGAAGGCCGCTCCAGCCTGCAGAGCCAGAGTCCCCGTGCTGTCACCACAGCAGCAAAGAGAAACGTCTCCTCCGTGTGGGGGGTGAGGGGACAGTGGGTGACGACCCCTAGGCCTCCAGCGTAAGGCCCCAGCTATCGGAGGCCTACGCTAAATTTAGGCCCAGGAGAATTTACGTTCTTTGGGTGTCTTTATACAGCGTGTCATCGATGGAAAGATGACTTAGCTAAGGAGAGAGCTTGGTGCGGAAAAGTTAAAAGTTACGGTCGCAGAGGTTACGTTCAGGATTTTCTTTAGCCGGTGTCTGCGGGACTTCGGCTCGCTTGTCCCAGCCACGGTGGGTCAAGTTAAAATTAGAAAAGCAGACTCAGAATGGCTGTTACCGTTACTAAATATAGCAATTCTAAAGATAGGTAGGAGCCCAAGCACAGTCTCAGATAATGGGGTTCTGCCTTTCTCCTCACTTTTGCCTCCATTCCAACATTTTGGAAAAGCAAGGAATCTCCAACCAAACCTCCGTATCCTACAAGATGCGGTTTTCCTCTTTCCATGTGAAAACCTTATAATCAGGGGAAAAAAACCAAATGCTGGCAGGAGAAGACAAGTTTTGAAATTGTTTTCCAATCGCCCAAACACGCTGCTGTGTTTGGCTTGGTTTCAGTTTATCTGGAGGGCTGGCCAGGTTTCAAGTACACGGCTCTCTGACGGCCCTGGCCTTTCCCTGCGACATGGCGGTCTGGCAGAGGGAGACACTGGAGTTTAAGCGGGCCTTACCGTCCCGGCCAGGACAGACGTGCGGTACCGAACCTGCGTGAGCCGGGTCTCTTCCTGGGAGCCCCTTTCCTTACTTTGATGTTTTAACTTCAAATCAACTTAACGGCGTGAAGCCCTTGTGCATAATGCTGGCTCCACGCTCCCCGCCAGATTCCAGGCTTTTCACGTGCGAAATGAGATGCCATCGAACCTCGTCATCTCCTGGCTTAATTACAAAGGTAGAAAAATATTTATTTTTTTAAAGGAGGAGGAGCCTACAACAAGTCACAAAAACTGTCTAAACTCCAAAAGAAGTTTATCAGTTTCTCTATTTTCGTCCGCCAATTCGATTCCTGTATCAAACATGGCCCACCATCGACTGCTCTCCTTTGTGATAGAAGTGAGAACCAGCATTCAGAATCTTCCATCTAGTTCCAGTAGCCGCTAGAATCGTGGCTCCATTTCCACGTCACTGCAGGGAGGGAGCTCACCCCCGGGAACGCCCAGCGCCCCTAACCAGCAGCTCTGAGGTTAGTGAGCAGGCCAGCGCAGCCAAGTGCAGAAAGCAACAATGTTTCAAGTGTAAACTCCTATGATTAGCCAGTGAGTCATGCGAGGAGCAAGAGCCAAACTTACAAAAGCGGCTTGACTTTCAGAAATAGCTTTGATTCAAGAGAAGAGACCCCGTCACACAGAAGAGCCAGAGGGGCTGAGAGACGTTACCTGCCTCCTTTCCCTTTTCTCAAATCGTAGTAAGGAAAGCCTTCCCTTCCCTGGCACGTCTTTGTGACAAAAATGTAGACACGCTTTTGTACCGGGCACTTCCTGAGCTCCTTTCTTGTTTTACTTTGTGTACAAGTTAACATTCGGACAGAGTTCTAACATCCTATCCCTGGTGTTACTAAAAAGACGACAAAAGTGACCTAGAACTGGAAGGGAATGAACCAGAGTGGAAATCACCAGGTGGAGTCCCCTTCCTCCTTCTGGACGGTTTGTTACAGCGAGCTTCCCCTTGCCTTTGACTTGTTAAAATTGCTACCAAGACTCCATAGGGAAGAGTAGGTATGTTTGGATCTGGCTTCAACTCGTATTCCAGTACCAGACCCCACAAAAACGAATAAAATGCAAACAGAAGTTATCTGCTTTCTTTCCACCAGATAATAGCTTTGCAGAGTGGAGGTGGGGGACAGGGTGCAAAGGCAGCCTGGTATCGTTGCAGACAAAGGACCCCACGGATGGAATTTTAAGTGGACTGATGGTGTTTAAAAGGGCTTATTCTCGCCTCTGAAATGGTCATCTCATTTTGATTTTCTTAGCTGCTGTAAAAGAAAAGATACAGTTCTTGGGACGCCTGGGGGGCTCACAGTCGGTTAAGCATCCAGCTTCAGCTCAGATCACGATCTCACGGCTCATGGGTTCGAGCCCCGCGTCATGCTCTGTGCTGACAGCTCAGAGCCAGGAGCCTGCTTTGGATTCTGGGTCTCCCCCTCTCTCTCTGACCCTCCCCTGCTCGTGCTGCCTCTCTGTGTCTCTCAAAAATAAATTAAAAACATTAAAAAAATTAAAAAAGAGACAGTTCTTTATCTATAAACTAAATGTATTTATGAAAAGTAACCACTAGAGCTGTCGTAAGTAACAAACCAGGTACATTCATGGGAAAGACTCCTGTATACACTCTATGAATTCTAGTGAACCAGCCACTCCATCATCATCGCTGAATCCGGAGCCCCTGACCTGGTTGTTTCCTACTTTTCTTCCTCTGCCTGGCCTGCTAGTGTATTGATCTCTAAACTTGAGCTGTTTCTACACTGGGCTAGGGAACAGAGGTGCAGGTTACTAACCTGAAGGTTAGGGATGGAGGGCAGGTGTATTGTAAACTATTGGGTTTTACTGTTGTCTCATAATTTTTTTGCTCAGATTTTTAAATCAATATTTAATACTCTTTTAGTGTATGGTAATCTGCATTGATCTTTAATTTTTTTCCTAATAAAATTATATGGAAGGATAGCTGATTTCAAAAGTTGCCCAAATTCTGAAATGTGACCTTGTCTTAGAATTTGTTTTTTTCTCAAAGAAACAATTTTCTGATTCCTTGAGAAAAGCAGAGACGAGGAAAGCCTTCTGTGAACAGACAGGTGCCCAATGGCTGCTCTTTATGGGGGTGTAAGTCGTGACTCTGGCATTCGTGATCACACAGTTCACAAACAAAGCAGTGAAAGAAGCAAGAACTTCTACTTGCAGTGAAAGGCATTATTTCTGAGAGGTGACCAGGCCCTTCGCAAGGAAAAAACTAGTGCATGCAATTTAGAAAACACAAGGAGCCTACCTTTTGAACCTGATAGATCTACAGAGAAGGGCAGAAGAAACAGGAAAAGAAATATGAAATCCAGTTACAAAAGTGGAAACATCAGAAGGAAAGATTCTGTAACAGTACCTGGAAATGTGAATAAAAGTCATATGGGGGGAGAGGGGCTGAATACTGGTAAAATATGAATTGAAAACTGTAGCCTCATTGAAAGGATTATTAATTTCCTAACTCATTTTACATTCTGTTTTAGACACAATGGACCATGCGTACAAGGATCCCTACAAGAATCCTGTTCCCATCCTGGTGCACGAGTCCGTCTAACCAGTCACCATTAGCGGGGACAAGCACTCCGTCTTCAATATGAACTTTCTTTGCACCGCAATTAAAGTACAAAACCCAAATAATCCAGTCAAATTCATGGACAGGGAAGAAAGACGCTTTCCTGTCCTGATTCGTGCAGACAGACACAGAGCGCCAGGGAGGCCACAGCTCAGCCGAGCGCCCGCGAGGACAGGACTGCAATTCACAGGATTGCACGGGAGGCGCTCAGTGCTTCCGCCGTCTCTGCTCACGGAGCCGTGACCCCCCAGGTGGGCCGGAGATACCGCCTTCATTCCCTCCTTCATTCCCTCCTTCACTCTCTCATTCACTCACTCCTTCACGCACGGAACAAAACAGCTGCCGAGTCAGCTTCACTCAACGCAGGGCCAGCACTCTGCGTTTAGCGTCCTGCGGGGAGAGCAGGAGGGAGCACAGCACCGCGAGGATCACGTAACACCGAGCACTCTCAACCAGCGTCTGCAGCAACCGAGCCTCCTACCAGCGCGCCATCTGCTGCCAATTTCATTCCTCTTAGTGCAGGTCCTCGTGGGAGATAAAAGGCCCCCTAGGAGTTCGCACAGACTATTCTTCCCTCATGAACCCGTCAGACAGGAGCTCAGCAGCCTTCGCGGCAGCCCCAGCGCGGTGACGGCGGGCGCAGCGGGCCTCCCCGGCTGCCCAAGAAGAGCTGACGGGCAGCTGCAGGGCCGCCACGGGAGCGGGGCGCCGGCCCCGGGGAAACCTGCCGCCGGCGCACGGGCCCCATCTGCCCCGGAGGACAGCTCTGCCCCGCAGCACGGCGTCTGTCCTCACCTCGCCCCTCTGTGCGCTCTCCATGCCCGTCTGGGGTATCCGAGGCCCCCGTGTGGCTGCAAACACACCCGCAACGCCCAACACCAGCTTCCCGCTCTCCCGGCCCCAGGGCCCCAGGGACGGTCACTCCTCTTCCTCCAGGGGCTCACGGGCCCTGGCCGCCGTCAGCGGGTCTGAGCTCCCTCTGGCAACCCTTTCCAGCCCCGCTCAGGAACACCTGTGTAGACGTGGATGGCTTGGGGATCGTGTTTCCCAATTTTTTACACCAAAATACCAACCCTCCTAGTTAAACAGCGGCCTTCCAAAGCATATTCATTTCCACTTGATCAACAACTTAAAATGCCAGGACCCCGGGCACCGGATTGTATGACCTCAAATCGTGTTAGCGCGTTCTAAGAATAGTGCGCCCCGAGATGCGATCTGCCGCGGGCGGGGGAGCGAGCGCTGTCCGCGCACCTTCCAAAACCCCGGCCTGCGCTCGCCGCCCTCGCCCCTCCCTCCAGAGGCGCGCAGGCACGCTCACACGCACACACGCAGGCGCGCACGTGTCCAGTCCCCGCCCAGGACCCGCTCCAATCCAGAAGCGCTACTGCTTCCGTGTCGTCTGTAAAACTCGCCAACGACGCTGCCTACTCCGAGTTCACCGCACTGGGCTTCTACGTCCACGCTGACGCAGAAGCTGGCTATCCGAGGTCTGCAGGGACCTGTGAAGTGACCGGACCGTGCACGTCTTCTGTCCCCTTCGCTGGGGTGCCGGCCAGCTCACAGGCAGCTTCGGTCCCAGGGCCGTCCCTTCCTTTTTGTGTCTATTGCTAACCGTCTGTTTGATCTGGAGGCAGAGGGCGCGCGGGGAGGACCACGGCTTTGCGGCGGTCAGGGCTCCGCGTGGGGCTCGGCTCGGCCGTCACAGCCGTGGGGGAGCTGTCCGCAAAGTCGGGAAGCCCCCTCGCACGGTGACACTGCCCGGTGTGGGGGCTGCCCCTCCCCTCGCCCCCCACCCCGTTCTCTCTGACTAGCAAGCAGATACACACCTATTTTAATTTACACCTTTCAAGTCCTTTTTGAAGAAGCAAGCTTCCAGGAGCAAGGTTCTCCTGGTTCACAGCCTGCGTGCCTGCGAGCAGAACTGCCGTTGGAGGGGTCCCTGCTGCCGCGCAGTCACCTAGACAGACCGCCTCCCTCCACGCCTCACCCCGCCCTCGGCCTGGCTGTGTCTCTGCTCCGCCCGTCCCCGCTGGCTGTGCGGGCCAGGGCTAGCGGCTCGGCTTCCTCCCTGACACGCACACGGTGTCACTGCTCACGCGGATACCGCACACCATGGGCGCCGGTGGTCAGGCCCGTGACCGACCCCAGTAAGTCTGAGCTCCGCAGAGAAGGAATTTGTAGAGGTGCCTTCCCTGATCCACTGCATCTGTGAGATCACAGAGGGAGGGGTGTGAGGTCACAGGGGGAGGAGGGGGAGGTCATGGGGAGGGGGGGAGGGCACAGGGAGGGGTGTGAGGTCACCGGGGAGGAGGGGGAGGTCACAGGGGGAGGAGGGGAGGTCTTTTACAACCTTAATATGCCACCAAGGGACCTGGGAGAATCAGGGGAGCTGATTACAACCGAATGAGCCCCGAGAAGGAGAGAGGGTGTGAGGTCTGGGCCGCCGGCCCCGGGGAGCGAAGCGGCCCTCGCCCCGGGTGCTGGTGCAGCTAGTGGCCATGTTGGTGGCCCGGGGCACTAACACCTACCACCCCCGCTGCCGGGCTCCTTTCTGAAGCTGGGGGTGGGGGGGCAACTGCAAGTGTCCTGAATGAACAGAAATACCCTATTGAGCACCAGACAGCAGGCAATTTGAAAAAAGCATCCGAGGGACACCTGGGGGGCTCAGTTGGTGAAGCATCCGACTTCAGCTCAGGTCATGATCTCACGGTTCTTGAGTTCGAGCCCCACGTCGGGCTCTGTGCTGACAGCTCAGAGCCTGGAGCCTGCTTCCGATTCTGGGTCTCCCTCTCTCTCTACCCCTCCCCCGCTTGCTCTGTCTCTCTCAAAAATGAATAAAATTCTTAAAAAAAAAAGTGTTTGAAAAAGGAAAAAAAAACCCTAGTTTTTAAAACTAGTGCAGGCTAAGAGAACTTTCCCACTAGGTGGCCTCTGATTACTATGACTCCCGGCGTCTGTGTGTGCAGCTGGCGCCTGGGGTCAGGATGGGCCCTAAAGCTCGGGTGACACTGGTGACAGTGTCTCGGGCACGTGACAAAATCCACCAGCACCAACACCTGCACTTTGTCTCTCCCTCTCGCCCACGCGCCTCTCTCCAGAGATGGTCCTGAAAATGCTCCTTTGAATGATTGTCGACAGTCACTGCCGGTGTGACCAGCACCGGGGCTCACGGCTGGGTGTCGGTCAGGCCCCCGTCCCGACGAGAGCCGAAGCTCGCCCCCGAGACAATGGGGGGGGGGGGGTGTCGCGTTTGCCACCAGCTCAACAGTCGAGTCCGAATAATTGACGTGGAAACTCAAGAGCGCCTAACCCAGTTTTTAATGGACATGTGCGATTCTCAGGGGAAGGCACTGAGGAAGGGCCAACCGTGCTTTGCATAAATGAAAGGAGAAAAAGTACAAAAAATAAAGGTAATTCCAGAGGCGAACTCGCACCTGTATTTGTCTTTCTGACGAGGGGAGAGGACGTGGTGATCTGCTTTCACATATCTGTGTCTTCATTCACGCTGTGAACACGGGACGCCAGCCAAGCTAGCACTGACGTGTGACGGACATTCGTCCACTTGGGTCACTTCCCAGGAACTGCCGGAGTGGCCCTTCCCGGCAGAACCGCGTTCCCGCCTGTCCCCGTCACTGCGGGGACATTGGCCTGTGGCCGGATTCTAAGGAACATTCTGGCCCGGAGTTTCTAGGCACCTTCCATCTATTCTTCAGACCCCACGGAAGAGGTTTCTTCCCCAAACCCAGATGTGGCCCCGCCCTCCCTGCTCCTGCTCCGGCACAGCCCACAGGCAGGGCAGTGCCCAAGGGCACCTCGGCGGGTGGCCGCCTCCCCCTGCAGGGGATAGGAGCCTGGGTGGCGGCATCTGCGGTGATTGCAGGAGAAACTGGAAATCCAGGTTTTTATCTGAACTCTCTCCTGCTCAGAACACTGGCTCAGCTTTGAAACGCTGGCTCCGCGCCGTCGGCCCTGGGAAAGCACCGGCTGCCTCCCCGCGGCACGGAAAACTAGAACCTTCTGAACAAGGAAAGCCCTCATGCAGTGCCTGGTGTGGACGTCCCCACAGGGCGTGACCCGCAGAGGACGTGGGTCTGGTGGGTGGGGACTTATTCTTCCACGTGGACTGCAAGGTCACGGCCAGGCTCACTGCTCTGAGCTCAAGAGTCCACATCCTGCCCCCATGACACAGGCTCCGGCCCGAGAGCGTGAAACTAAGCAGCAGACAGTGTTAATGGGTGCGAACACGTGGCCGCCTTCCCGGGCGGGACAGGACTGCCCGCTCCCCCCGCCTGCGGGCTTCAGTCATCACAAAACCTGTTAAAGCACGTAAAACCCACAGTTGGGTTCCTTAAAAAAAAAAAAACAATAACCGGTTCTTTTACATTTTAATTGAGAGGCGGCTCCGGATTCTAGCTTGACCGTCCACGGCTGCTTCCCGGCCCGGGCTGGGAGCCGTGTGCCGGCGCGGGTCGGGGGCCCAGCAGGTCAAGGCCGGGGCAGGGCGTCTGGTCCGTGCCGCGCACACCGCCTGGCCTGACCTCGAACAAGTCACGGTGCATCCGATCACGGGCGGCGTCAAAGGGACAGGGGCGCCACAGGTGTCTGCGTCCGCACGCCCTCCCCACGGCCAAGAGCGGGGCCTCCTTACCTCCTTCTGCTGCCGCTCCAGCTCCTTCATCCGGATCTCTCGGGCCTCGGCGCGAGCCGCGCGCTTCGCCGCCAGCCTCGCCTCCGCCTGCAACACAAGGAGTTTCGTGAGAACACGGACCAGCGCCTCCTTTCCAGTCAGGGAGGAGGAGCACATCGCAGACTCCCTAGAGCTCAGGGCCACTGGGAGTGACAGGGTCACAGTAACACGGACGGCCACCATTTAGGGAGCCCTAACTAAATGCCGAGTGGATGGCCGCACGCTCCTTGCTACAGCCCTGTTAGGTAGATGTTGTTACCATCCCGGTTTATAGATGAGGGAACTATGGCATAGAGAGGGTAAGTAACTTGACCAAGGTCACACAGCCCGTAAGTGGCAGGGCTGGGCGCTGTGCCTTCCTCTGGAGCCCTGACGGACTATGGCAGGAGCGAAGCATGTAAGCTGGGCATGGCCACAGGCCACTGGTTCAACCCCTCCCTTTAGACAGCAGGAAGTGGAGGCCTGGACAGACTGCTAGACTGTCCCCAGGCACGGGGCTGGGGCTCTGGCGGCTGCTTTCCAGGACGCCTGTCTGGTCGCCTCTCAGGACACCCTGGGCCCTCAGCGCCGCGCAAACACCTGCAGTGCTGGGAAGCCATCTTTTTTATCAAGAGAACAAAGACCACAGCAGGACGTCTCTAGCTGCTGGAAGAGTTACATGAAAAACAAAACAACCTCCCTGAACTATGTATCAACTACTTGGCCGCACCGCTCTGAAGATGAGCTGACCAATGCCATGAACTTGCCACTCGAACACCGCGTCCCGATTTTACAAATCTCACGTTTATGCACCATTTCAGCGGACACGGCGAGTGGCTCAGTCGGGTAACAGGTGCGGGTGCGCCGGAAGTCAGGCTTTCCGTTGCCAAACACATTCCACCTTCTTTCCACTTAATTTTGGGGGGTTGGGTGGGGGGTTACACCTGTAATTCTCCCACCAACGGCTCTGTAGATACAGTTTCAGATGCTAAAACAGGGCAGGACAGATGGCCACGTACTGCTGGTGTGGCGTGGGGCCAGCACACAGGAGGGGGCCCGAGTGTCACCGTCTAGCTTCTCCCAAAGGACCAGGCTCCCGCCAGGGCGGCGGTCTCCATGCCCCCCCCATTTGTATTGAATTGCAAGTTTATCTGCTGTGCAAATTCTCATCTAAGTTGAGAACGGACCACCACTGACCTCTCAGAGGTCGCCCGGTGCGTGTCCTGATTAGGAATGTATTCTACCTTGGTTCATTCATAGGGTTCCTTCATCAGCCCGAGCCCAGGTCCCTCACGTCAGCGGCGTCTACAATCACAGTGGCCTCATAACTTTGACAGCTCGGTGCCATTTCTGATTCTGTAAACCATGCGATGCTGTGTGAAGGGGCGCTCGGGTCTATAAGAAGACCCAGCAAAGCCCAAGGGGAGGGGTGGGGAGGGCCCATCTGACAGATGTCCGGCCATGCTGGGTGCTGTGGCCCATCGCTGGGCCAGCAAGAGGGCGAGGTTCCACTGAGCGCCTTCCTGGGGGAGGCGTGGCGGCTCCCTGTTTAAGCAGGTCCAGACCAGACCGCTGTGGCCTCAGCTCGGGTGGGAGGGGCAGGGAGGGGTCGGGAAGAGAGAAGGGAGGTCATGGAGGAGGGCAAAGGGGAGGGGCAGGGTGGGAATGTGAGAACAGGAAGGGGACAGAGGGAAGAAGGGCACTCAGGCAGGGCGGAGTGTGGCAGCCCTGGGAGTGGGACGGATGCCACCCCTGTGGCCCGGTTACATCATATGGCAAAGAGAAATGCAAAAATAATTAAGGTCCTTCAGCTGATTCAAGAGATAATCAAAAGATTCTCCTGGGTGGGCCTCACCTAATCAGGTGAACCCTTTAAAAGAGGGCCTGGAAGTCAGATGCTCAAGCTGGCATGAGTGTCAGGGCCTGTGAGGGGCCACATGACAAGGACCTGCAGGTGGGCGCGAAGAGCTGAGAGGGGCCCGGCTGACAACAGGTGCCCGCAGCCTTGGGAGCTCGAGGGGACCTCAGGCTCCAGAAACGACCGAAGCTGGTGAGGCCCTGAGTGCAGAGCCCAGGAAGCTGTGCCCAGACTTTTTTTTTTTTGAATTTTTTTTTAAGTTTATTTATTTTGAAAGGGAGTGAGTATGGGCGGGGGAGGGTCAGAGAGAGGGAGAGAGAGAATCAGAAGCAACCTCCACACAGTGTACTGTGGAGCCCGAGGTGGGGCTCGAACTCAGGAGCCGGGAGGCCATGAGCTGCGCTGCAACCAGGAGTCCTCCGCTGACGACTCCGACCAGAGAAAAGGGAGATGAGGCCCGTGCGCCACTTCGGGACTGTGGGCATTTGTCACAAGGTGACCGCGGGCACAGGGAGGTGGGCTCTCAGGTGGCTCCTGCTCCCACAGTGCTAGTGTCTCTGACCCGAGGGGTCGGGCACCCCCACCCCACCCAGCTCCGGAACAGCTCTGCTTGGGACTGGCCGAAGATCCCTGATGAGCCCACCTACGTGGACAGACTGGACACCAGGGGGTGACCGTCCCCCGAGATGGGCAGGCCCCCCAAATAATAGCCCACAGACGACAGAAGCTCCTCTTGGGGCCCCCCCATCCCCGGGGGCCCTCATGTCCAGCCCAGGAAGTCTGCGCACAAAGGCACAAAGGACCAAAGCCACCAGCCCCCAATCTGAGGGACCCGGGCTCGTAATGACGAGGGAAGCAGATGAATGAACCCAGTTTCAAAGCAGGGACGGGGCAGAGAGGGAGAGAGAGAGTCCCAAGCAGGCTCCACACTCGATGCAGAGCCCGATGCGGGGTTCAAACTCACGACTGTGAGCTCGTGACCTGGGCTGGAATCAAGGGTTGGACACACTCAACGGACCGAGTCACCCAGGCGCCCTTCAGTCCACCTCAGTTTAGAATTTTGGAAGGGGGTGAACTTGTAACTCAGCACAATTTCACATCCTGGCGAGCGCGCCTCACGCACACCCACGGCCCTCAGGAGCCTCGTGGGACGCAAGACGCCCGCAAGTCAGGACGTGGTCCCCGCCGTGCTCGTTTCTGGGAATCCGGCTAATTAAAAACCCACAGACATACAGGCCAACATGCCGTGTGGTCCAAAACCTCTGCACGGGCGACGCTGTGCGCACAAAACTATGATCTACATAAGAACCCTGACCCTGGTCTGAGACGCCCGGACGAAAAACCGTGGGGTTTAGACAACATGATTCACCCCCAAACCGCTGACATTGCCAAGAATGCGCGAGAGCCTGGCCTAGAGCCCAGGAGACAGTGATCAAACCATCAGCACAAAGTCATCAGAGAAAATACATGATGGGATCAAGTCATTAAATGAGCAAAACACACAAAACAGCTACGGTCCCCACCATTTCCCGTGAAGCCCGGCCTTGCCGCCCGCCTGCCCCGCGGTCCGGGAGGCCAGTCCAGGGCTCCGTGGGCCTCAGGCCAACGCTTCTGTGGTTCAGGACAAACCCACCACCACCCACGAAATATAAACTCACAGCCAGGTCGGACTGCATGAGGGTTTCCAAACCCGACTTTCACTGCTGTGGGGACCGCAGTCACCGGTGGTGGCCAGCCAGGGCCACCCGACCTCGGAATGCCTTCAGACACAGCCAGGGCAGGACTGGCCGGCTACCGCGTGGGTCCCGGGCTCCGGAGGAGAAAGCCAGGCCGGGGAGCACGGTGTAGGGGGAGATGCCCGAGGGCCGGGGGGGCTGGATGGGTGCCAGGAGCCCAGGTCCTGGGAGGGGCCCGTTGGGTCCAGGAGCCGGAGCACCTTGGCGGCGAGTCCCCACCCACCACCAGGCAGACGGGCGTGGTGCGCAGGGCGCTTGCCCAAACCCGGATGCGCCGTGTGTCCTGTCCGTGGACCCCTGCGTGCCTCCAAGGGCTGTGCCTCCACATCAATCCCCCAAGCCCCCAAACTCAAGGGAGATGACGACAGTCAGTCGAAGCTGTAAGGACAGAAAGGATGGGAGAAAAGTGGGTGGATTTGTGGAGTTTAGGGCATAAGGTACAAACCACACAGGCTTCAGAGGAGCAAGCTCGGGACACGAGACTACACACCGCCCAGCGGGGGGTCTGCTCAGCCGCCCCCGGCTCCCGGGGAGCTCCGAGGGTGCACCGCCGACTGACCTGGGACCAAGCTCCTTCTGTGACCTCAGGGCACCTGCTAGGGCAGCGGCAGGGCGAGCTGGCTCGGCCCTTCCTCCTGGGCCCTGGGCTGCCCTCTTGCTTCCCTGCAGCAGCCAACAGGAAAGGGGTGCCAAGCCCTCAGGGGCTCCAGAAGAGGCGGAGCTCCAGGCCCAACCCTCCTCCTGCACCCGGTGTGTTTTTGTTGAGATACATAGTAAAACGTTTAAGAAGAAATGATACGCTCTCCCTCAGACTTGCCTTCTAAAGACTGGGTATGGGGCGGGCGGGGTCTAAATGGC
>PJEM01015793.1:0-28508 GCA_004023845.1 Helogale parvula | reverse complement strand
GTGCTGTGGGGTGTGGGTGCTGTGGGGTGTGAGGTGCTGTGAGGTGCTCTGGCATGTGGGAGCTGTGGGGACTGGGGTGTGAGGTGTTGTGGGGTACTGTGGGGTGTGGGGTGCTGTGGGGTAGGGGGGTGGGTCGTGTGGGGTGTGTGGTCTATGGCTAGGAGGGGTGGGCCCCCTCACCCGCAGTCCCCATGTGGTCCCTGCCCAGACAGGCAGGTCTGGCTGAGGTTTGGGGTGGCTTCTGGTGGGTGGTTTCAGGGTCTGATGGAGTCAGCAATCAGGGACCTGGCTGGCGTTGTAAGGACACAGGTGTGATTCAGCCTTCCCCTGTACTTAAAGGGGAAGGTGCCTGCTTCTCAGTATCATTGGCCAATGAAAGGGCGCACATTGCCAGGGAAGGAGGAACAACTCCTGTGGCACCCAATCAGGAGAGGCCGGCTAACACCTTTGACCTTTCTAGGGGCGGGCCTAAAGATGGAGGCTAGTAACGCCCCGCCCTATGTGAGGGTCTTAGTCATAGCTTACGTGAGGGTCCTGGGCCCTCTCTGTGATTGGTCGATATTCTAAATGTTGTGATTGGCTCCCACTACTGCCAGTACTGATAGAGGGGTAGGGAAAGGATCGCTGTACCTGTGTTGTCATTTCCTGTAAGACCCCCTTCCTAAAAAAGCCCCTCTGCTGCCCTTTCGGGGCTCTCTCCACATGGCAGCTGGTTGGTGGGGCTATGAGCCTGAGCTTAAGCCCGTAATAAAGCCCTTTGTTTTTGCATGCATGACTCGGTCTCCCTGGTAGTCTCTGGTTTCTTTTGGGGCGATATTGGAAACTTGGGCATAACATATGGTACATTGGCCGGGAAATCTTTTTTCCCCCAGAGCTTCTGGGACCCCGACACATTGGGCCTAATCATTGGCTGGTGAGTGCACTCGTTTTTCGTTTTCTTGTAAGTCTTTTTTGTTTGTCTGTTTTTGTGTTTGTGTGTGTGTGCAGGCCCTTGTGTGCAGGGTCTAGGCAGGAGGTGGCTGAAAGACCTCTGTGGGGCCTCAAAGGAGCCACGTGGACGCACCGTGAAAGCTCGAGGCCCTGTGTTCCAAGAGACGTCTTGGACCCACTGACTTAGAGGGGCCAAAAGGGGAGTATTCCGCTTGGCCCACCCAGGGGACCAAGAGGGGCATTTTCTGCTCGGACCATGCTGTTTGTGTCTGAAGCCCTGGAGGCCAAGAGGAGCAATCGGAGTTTGACTCCCTTGGTCCAGGGGGTTTCACTGCTGGCAGCAGTGTAACCCCTTTCAGTAAAGGGAAGACTTGGGTAGGTCTCCTCTCGTCGGATGGACTCCAGAGTATACACGGGTTAAGGTAGGTTCTGTGGCTCTGGTGTTAAAATGGCCTGCTGGTGGGGGGAAACTGGGGCTGGAGTAAGTAAGTTTCCTCTTGCCAGGATTCTATGGCTCTCTGGAACAGGTCGTACATCGGCAGTGCAAGGGGAAGCTGGGTGCCCTTGGCTTAGCCACAGAGTCAAATTGTGTCTGTCTCTCTGTGCACCTGTTTATAGTGTGGTACTACTTGGGGTTCCACTGGTGGCAGCAGTGTGACCCCATTGTGTCTATATTTCTCTATGTGCTTTGTTTGTGTAAGTCCTCCTCGGGAGGGAAGCAAAGCTTCAGAATTCCATGGACAAGCGTCGTTACCTGTTCGTATTCGCAGAGATACAAGTGGTGACATTCTCTGGAGTAAGTTGGAGTCGATCACACAGGCGACGGAAAAAGACTGGGTCCCCTTATCTGTGTTAGGAATCCTGCTGGTGTGAGCAGTAGGATTTGTTCTTGTTGGAGGCTCTTGTGTATACTTCTATGTGCATCTATTTGTTGTGCGTCTAATTGTCTACATTTAGGAAAGGGGTAGAAGCCCCCCCATCTGTTTTTCTCATGGGAGTTTGGGGTCTTTACCCTACATATTTTTCTGTGGAAAGCGTGCAAGGACCATTATCTCACTTTGGTTTTCTCTTCCTCTGGCCAGGAGGACTAATTCCTGTGTTCTGTGGCTTAATTTTATCTTTCGTGTTGGTTTATTTTGTTTGGACTAGTGCTATGGGACAATCTACTTCCAATCCCCTAGACCGAGTTCTAACTCATTTTAAAGAGGTTAAAACTCAAGCTCACATTCTATCGATAGAGGTCAAGAAGGAAAAGATGGAAAAACTCTGCAAATCTGAGTGGCCCACCTTTAACGTAGGATGGCCACCTGAGGGAAACTTTTACCTCCCCATCATAGAAGCAATAGAAGAAAGAGGTTTCCAATGTATGGGGGCCATCCGGATCAGATCCCATACATTGTTGTCTGGAAGGACCTGGTCACTAACCCACCCATTTGGGTTAAATCCTTTCTCTCTCCAGTATCTTCTCAGGTTCTGGTGAATTGAAACCCAGAAGAAGAAAAGCCGAGATGAACTAAGGCCTCACCCTCAGCACCCCCCTACCTGGTTTTGCAGGGAGGAGCAGATGAGGATCTCCTCTTTCCTCCTCCACCTTACCGACCCCCTCAAACTCTGACCATGGTCCTAATGTCCCATTGCCACCACAGCCATCTTCCTCTGCTCCATCCCCTTCCATTGAAAGAGGCCAGACATAGGGGACCCGTGGCCAATGGGGCACCACCTCAGACTCCACGATGTGCCCCTTGTGAGCCACAGGACCTATAGACGAGGCAGGAAATCAGCCTCATCATTATTTGCCCTTTGCTTTTTCTGACCTTTACAATTGGAGATCTCAAACCCCCCCCCCCTACACAGAGAACCCCAAAGGCCTCATTGGGTTATTAGAAACTGTACTCTTTACTCACCAATCCACTTGGGATGAATGTCAGCAAATGTTACAGGTTCTGTTTACAACTGAGGAGTGAGAACGAATCCTGCTGGGAGCACAAAAGCTCTTTCCTGGTCCAATAAAGGTCCCCACCATAAACCCCGCTGACATTGATGCCGGGCTTCCCCGGGTCCGCCCCAATTGGGATTATAACACAGGAGAAGGTGAGGAGCGCCTCAAGGTCTATCGCCAGGCTCTATTGGCAGGTCTTAAGTGGCTGCTAAAAAGCCCACTAATATGACGAGGGTATATGATATAAGGCAGGAGGCAAATGAAAGCCCTGCCAATTTCTAGAACAGGCAATGGAAGCCTTCAGGCAGTTCACCCGCTTCAATCCAGGGCATGCAGATCACAAGTCAACTGTGGCAAGGCTTTCATTAACCAGGCTGCCCCTGACATTAAGAGAAAATTACAAAAAGTTGAGCACCTCGGAGGAAAGACTCTCAGAGATCTAGTAGAGATAGCAGAAAGAGTACAATAACAGAGACAGTGCTGAGGAAAATCAAGTAAAGGCAGAAAAAAGACAAAATAGAGATTTAGCTAGAGTGTTGCTGGCCATGAATGCAAAACCAGAAGACCGCCGCCAGCAATTAGAAAAAATCTCTGGTCCATCAAACGATAAATGGTGCTCCTGCTGCAAAAAAAGAGGACACCTAAATAAAAATAGCTTCAAAGGAAAAAACCAGTGCCTAATTTGCAACAATGAAGGACACTGGGCTAAGGACTGTCCATAACTAAATAGAGATAAGCCAAAAATATTGTTTGCTGGAGACAGTGACTAGGGGGGACGGGGTTCAGAGCCCTTCCCCGAATCTAGGGTAACTATTAAAATGGAGGGAAAGCAACTGACTTCTTGGTGGACTCTGGGGCTCAACACTCAGTACTATTGGAGGCCAATGGGCCTACCTCAAGTAAGCGATCTTGGGTCCAAGGTACCGGGAACAAACAGTATTCATGGACTACCCAAAGATCAGTAGATTTAAGTGTGGGCCAGGTAACCCAATCTTTCATGACAATCCCAGACTGTCCTTGGCCGCTGCTAGGGAGAGACCTTTTATCAAAAATGAGGGCCCAGATTCACTTTGGCCTGCAAGGAGCACAACTCCTAAGTTCGAACGGGAAGCCTACTCAAGTCCTCTCCCTCCAACTAGCTGATGAATACTGCTTATATGAGGAGCCCCTAACTCCTGATGCCCACATTGACCAGTGGCTCCAGAAATACTCACAAGTCTGGGCTGAAACTGGGGGTCTAGAGCTGGCAAACCATCGCTCACCATATTTGTTGAACTCAAACCTGGGGCTGACCCAGTTGCAGTTAGACAGTACCCCATGCCTCAACAAGCCAAGGAGGGGATTAAACCCCACATCCCCCGCCTTTTAAACCTGGGCGTTTGAAGAGTCTGCCAGTCTGCCTGGAACACTCCTTTGCTCCCTGTTAAGAAGCCTGGTACTGATGACTATAGGCCGGTGAAGGACCTCAGTGAGGTTAACAAATGGGTAATGGATATACATCCAACACTCCCTAACCCGTACACTCTTCTGAGCTCCCTGCCACCTGAGAAGCATTGGTATACAGTCCTTGACCTCAAGGACCCCTTTTCCAGGCTGCCCTTGGCCCCCAAAAGTCAAGAATATTTTGCTTTTGAATGTCATGATCCTGATATTGGCATTCACGGGCAGCTGACTTGGACTCTACTTCCTCAAGGGTTTAAATACTCCCCTACCATCTTTGATGAGGCACTGCATGAAGACTTGGGTGAGTACTGGAGGGTAAACCCAGGCATTACGTTGTTGCAGTATGTTGGTGATCTTTGATCGCAGCCACCTCTGAAGAAAGCTGCCTTCAGGGAAGTAAAAATCTACTCCTGACGTTGGGCAGGTTGGGATACAGAGCCTCTGCTAAAAAGGCTCAAATTTGTAAGCCTGAAGTCACTTATTTGGGATACATCCTTAAGGATGGACATAGATGGTTGTCTCTGGCCAGAAAGGACACCATCCTCCACATACCCCCACCTGAAAACCCCAGACAGATGAGAGAGTTCTTGGGGTAGGCGGGGTTTTGCAGATTGTGGACTCCAGGCTTTGTAGAAATTGCTAAGCCCTTGAATGAACTGACCAAAGACAAGCGTGAGTTTCAATGGAACATCAACAAGCATTTGAAACTCTGAAAACTGCTCTCTTGTCGGCACCAGCTCTGGGGCTTCCTGACATTACTAAGCCTTTCCACCTGTTTGTGGATGAAAGTAAAGGGGTGGCAGAAGGTGTGCTGACCCAGATGCTAGGACCCTGGAAACGGCCAGTGACCTACTTGTCCACACACTTGGACGCAATTGTGGCCAGACGCCCCCCCCCCACCCCGTTTAAGGATTGTGCCTGAGGTGGTGTCTTTAGTTAACGACACCGACAAATTGACTCTGGGACAGCTTTTGCCGTGACCACACCCCATGCAATCGAGAGTGTACTAAAACAACTACCTGACCGGTGGCTCGGCAATGCCCGAATAACTCATTTCCGGACACTGCTACTCAACCCAGATAGAATTCTTTTCCAGGCTGCCTCTTTGCTTTATCTGGCCACACTCCTACCCAATCCTGATGCAGATCCGCAGCTTCATGATTGTGCTGAGATCCTGACCCAGGTACACTGTTTCCGAGGAGACCTGATGGATGTGCCTCTTCAAAACGCAGACCATACCTGGTTCACAGATGGGAGTAGCTCCATCCAGGATGGAAAAGAAAAGCAGGAGCGACTGTGACTACCAACAATAAGGTTATTTGGGCACAACCCTTACCTCCAGGGACCTCAGCCCAATGGGCTGAGTTAATTGCCCTGACCAAGGCACTAATTTTGGGAAAAGACTTAAGAGTCAACATCTATACAGACAGCAGGTACGCTTTCTCAATGGCCCATGTGCATGGCGCTATTTATCAAGAAAGGGATCTCCTGACTTCAGAGGGAAAGACTATTAAAAACAAACAAGAAATCATGAACCTGCTACAGGCCCCATGGCTACCAAAAAGGGTGGCCATTTTCCAATGCCCTGGCCACCAGAAAGGAGATCACCCCGTTGCCAAGGGAAACAACCTGGCTGATAAAACAGTCAAGGGAGCAGCCCTTGAACCCATTGATGCCTTGCCTGTAGTCCTCCCGGACCCCGGAGACCCAAACCTACCTGAGAATCCCAAATATACTGAGGAGGAAGCCAAATGGGCCTGAGGACGACCCATGAGCAAATTCTTCAATGGATGGTGGAGGGACTCAGATGGGAAGTTAATCCTCCCTGAAGCCTTGGCAGAAAAGATACTACTTAAATTCACCAGACCACCCATATGGGGGCAAAAAGAATGCTGGATGTGGTCCGACAATCTGAGGTAACCACCAAGGACTTACACATCAAGGTTAAAAAAAATTGTTTACTCGTGTAAGAGGTGCCAACTCACTAATGCCAATCCAAATCCCCAAAGCCTGGGCCAGCGCTTTCGAGGTAGGAGGCCAGGGGCCTACTGGGATATTGACTTCACTGAAGTAAAACCAGGCAAGTATGGCTATAAATATCTATTAGTCTTTATAGATTCTTTCTCAGGATGGACTGAGGCCTTTCCTACCAAGAGCGAGACAGACACTATTGTGGCAAAGAAATTATTGGAAGAGATCCTGCCAAGGTATGGTTTTTCTCAGCTTATAGGGTCAGATAAGGGACCAGCGTTCGTGTCTAAGGTAAGTCAGGAAATTGTGAATTGCACAGTTCATTGGGGCAGATTGGAAATTCCATTGTGTATATAGACCCCAAAGTTCAGGACAGGTAGAAAGAATGAATAGAACTCTAAAAGAGACCTTAACTAAATTGACCCTAAAGACTGGCAGAGTCTGGGTAGCCCTCCTTCCCTTTGCCCTGTGTCGGGTGCGAATCTCTCCTTACCAAATGGGTTTAACTCCCTTTGAAATTATGTATGGAAAACCTGCCCCTATTATCCCAAACCTCCAGGCAGCAGCCCTAATGGACATAGAGGATAACAATATGTTGCTGGAAACCCGAGCTATTCAATGGTCTCAGGAACGTGTATGGCAAAAATTAAGTGCTCTCTATGAATTAAGTTCACCTCCAGAGCCTCACCGGTACCGGCCTGGGGACTGGGTCAATCTCAAATGCCATCAGCAAGAAAACCTTGATCCGAGGTGGAAAGGACCTTACACCATCCTGTTGACCACTCCAACCACCTTAAAAGTGGATGGAATAGCAGCCTGGATTCACTGCACTCACGTGAGACCAGCTGAATAACTCATTACCAGAAACTGCTACTCAACCAGGATAGAATTCTTTTCCAGCCTCCTTTTTGCTTTATCCAGCCACGCTCCTACCCAATCCCGATGCAGAACCCCTACTTCTTGATTGTGCTGAGATCCTGGCCCAGGTACACTGCTTCCAAGGAGACCTGACGGATGTGCCTCTTTAAGACGCAGATCATAAGACCATATGTCCCAAAAGGCTGCATCAACCCGGAGGGGCAACAGTGGAAGTTGCGCCCAGACAAAAGAAACACGCTCAAGCTGCAACTCTCCCGCCAAATCAGATTGACTGCTATAGCAATATTGCTCCAGATTTTAGGTTGTCACGGAACGTGTTTCTTCCTTAAGGGAAGTTGTAGAGAGGACTTCTTTTAGGTTAGTACTAAAATAGGTAGAAACTTCCAGAGCTAAAAGCTGCATTATAAAAATTATAGTTCTGTAACTCTTGTGGGAAACATTGCTGGTCCATTAATGTTGGCTTATCCAATCCAGATTAAGAAACTTTCTTGTGAGAAATCTGTGATATTTAGAAATGTCTTGAAGTATTTGTTTGTCTAGAGTATTTATCTTTTCTCTCTACTTAAACCATCTGAAATTCAAAAACCCAGTGAGTTTTCTTTCTTTCATGGCAATTACAATTGTTTACATAAGTTCAATAAGAATCTGTTCATTTTATAGTAGGACACCGTTAGAAATACTGGTTATTTTACCAAGGCTTTGACTGGAATGTCCTGTTTGAGAGTCATGCATAGACTCAGATATGACCTGACACCTTTAAGGAACTAAAGGTGACTTTATGGAACATGGAGCCATAAAGCCTCGTGGAAATGTTGGCTGGATACCTTGCTCACAGAGTTCCAAGCAGCCTCCCCAGGTGAGTAAAGAAGGTCACGCCCTGCCCTACGTGATGGTTTTAGTCACGCCCTAAGTGAGGGTCCTGGGCCCACTCTCTGATTGGTCGATACTCTAAATGTTGTGATTGGCTCCCACTACTGCCAGTATTGATAGGGAGGTAGGGAATGGATCGCTGTTCCTGTGTCGTCATTTCTTGTAATGCCCCCTTCCTAAAAATGCCCCTATGCCGCCATGTTTGGGTCTCTCGCCACGTGGCCAGTGGGTTGGTGGAGTCTGTGAGCCCCAGCTTAAGCCCATAATAAAGCCCTTAGCTTTTGCATGTGTGACCTGGTCTCCCTGGTAGTCTCTGGTTTCTTTTGGGGAGATATTGGAAACTTGGGCATAACAGAGGCTGGGACGCTGCTCCACAGGGATCTGTCAGGAAGGGTATAATAAAAGCCCCGCTGCACCAGCTTAATCCTGCCATGTGAGAACAGAGGAATCTCTAAACACCACCAGGGACCAAGGTTCCATCTGTGTTTTTTGCCTGGTGTCTTCAGGAGGTGGACAAAGGAGCTGCTTCTCTCTGAGCATTGCATCTGTGTCCCAGGATATGCAGAAAGCACACAGCAAAGTTTACTCTGGAAGCGCCCTTCTTCCCAAGTACCTCTCACTGGCCGCTGTTGGTTCTGGGGTCACACAGCAGGAAAAGAGACTGGGCCATGCCAGGAAGTCGTGGGGGGGAATGGCTCTCAGGAGGAGGCTGGGGTGGCCTGCCCCATGCAGACCATGTGGTGTGGTCCTGTAGGAGCTAAGCCAGCAGCCTGCAGTCCCCTTCAGCATGTGGCCACCTGTTCAAAATGGCACCCGGGAGCATTGGGGTCATGACCTCCGTGTGGCCAGGATTGGTTGTGGAGAGTTGGGCTCATCTTGCTGTGCGGTGGGGTGTCTGTGGGTTAAGGTCCTGGGTGCCATGCCTGTGAGCTGAAGGGTCCTGAGGTGTCCTTGTAGCTGAGCAGAGGGGAGAGCAGTAACCACCCAAAAAGGGTGGACCAGGAGGGGACCCGGTGACCGTGGTGAGTGTGTGCACCACCCTGAGGCTGCTGGGCTCTAGGATTGGAGGGGAGAGTGTTGGGGGTGGGTGGTCACTGTAAGACCTTTCTCGGTGGTCATCTTGTGGGGCTGGTGAGTGAGATCAGGGGGCTGTCGACTTCTGGGGGAGGAAGGAGGAAGGGGCAGCCTCTTTCAGGCCGCTGGCCGAGCAGTGAGCCCTGCCTGGATTGTGTCCTCGTTCAGGGCTGCATGGTGTTCCCTGGGATGTGCCCACAAAATGGCTGCTTTTGGCTCTGTGGATGGGGGATTCTGTGTGCACCAAAGCTTCAGGGCGTTGACCACAGGGAGCTGGAGAAGTGGGGCTTTTGTCCCCTGCCTGGGGGCAGGAGCCCTGGCTTATTGGTGCCCTACCCTACTGGGGCTCCAGGGCTGGAGGTGCTACTCTGTGCCTGGACTTTGCAAATCTGGGTCCTCTTGTGCCCTTTGCCCCCTCCATCACCATCTGGGACCAGGGCTCCTGACCACGGTGGGCCCAGCCCTGTCTCGAGCTCCAGCTCGTTCCTGTACCCTGCTGCAGGTCCCCAGGGCCTCAGACTCCACAGGCTCCCCCATCTGAGGCTCCCGTCCTCCCAGGGGGCTTCCTTGCCAGCCCCTGGGTCCCCATCGCCAAGTCCTGGATGCTACTCCTCTCCAACTGCAGCTAGAGTGCCTCGTCCTCCAGGAAGGGGCCCTGACTGACACACACAGCTCACACTGCATGTGTGCAAACGTCTGCACACCCCCAGAGCTGCATGTGTCCCCCGTGCTCACGCCCCAGGAGAGAATTTCCGGGACACCCATGCAGGGAATTCCCAGCTTGAAGGTGAAGTACTTGAAACCTCCGAGGCCTGAGGACAGGGAGGGGTGTGGAGGAGTGGGGCTGGGCGGGAAGGGGAGGCAGGAGGGGGTTTGCAGCCCGGCACTTATCTGCCTCCTGCCCGGGTCGTGTGGTGGGAAGCCCTGGGCACCAGAAGGAACAGGGTGCCTGGAGCCCTGCTGGCTGTGCACCCATGACCAGTGCTGGCTGGTGGGGCCAGCTGGACGAGCCTCCTCCCAGGAAGGGAGCCCCGTGAGATGGGGGCTCCAGAACCTCTGGAGACTGGTAACAGGTGACGGATGGGTGAGTGCAGGCTGGTGAGGTCCCCAAAGAAGCCCAGGCTCCTCTGCCCGGCTCCACATGGTGGGCTCTGGCCTTTGGGAGTCCTGTTGTGGGCTGGGGGGCACTGGCTGCCCCATGTGTCCGAGTCCTCAGTGCTGGGACAGGGACTCTGGAGGACCCAAGGCTGCAGCTTGGGGGCTTCCGGGAGGATACTGCCTGGATGGCCATCTCCACAGGGGAGGGCAGTGGGCTCAGCCGGAGATGGGCAGGAAGGGTGGGCAAGTCCCTCGAGGGGGCCTTCCTGGTGTTGCCTGCCTGGGGGCTGGCTGCTGACTGGCATCTCACCTGCTGGCCCCAAGCTGGGCCTTCCTAAAGGGCCCTGCGGCCTGGGTGGGCCCTGTCCAGCAGTGGCAGCGGCAGGTCCGTTCTTGGGACCTCATGTCCAGCCAACCTCAGCAGAGGGCAGAGGACAGGTCTGTGCTCTGGATGAGTGATGTGTGGGGTCCCGCCTGCCAACCCCTGGCCCAGGGCAGCAGTGGCAGGAGCAGATGCTTGTGTCTTCCTGAGAAATCCTGGGCTCGAGGGTCTGCTCTGGAGGGTGAGGATAGGGCCCATTTCCTCACTGCCCAGCCCAGCCTCCTGTCCTGACCCTGAAATGGAGGCACGGAGGAGTGTCCGAGGCAACTGCTCTCCTAAAGTGCCTGCGGACCCCTCCTGGCTGGGGGCTGGCTCCCCTACCTGACCACTGTCCAGGCTGGGCCCCCAGAAGACACGGGGCAGTTCTGGTCACGACCAATGTCTCTCTGCTAGTTCCCACCCTGGGCTGCTCAGAGTCCTCTAGGCTCCTTCTGGGCTGCTGGCCCTCCACTGGAAGGGATGTGCTGCTGGGTGGAAGTCTGCTGGCTGGCGGGGGCCCATGGGCAGGTTTTATGAATGGCCTAAGGCACTGTGGGCCCACCCGCTACTACCCACCCTGCCTCAGGCCTGCACAAAATCCACCAAGGACCCCAGGTTGGGAGGCTGCATTGGGCAGGACCCCTCTTCAGTCTGTCCCTAATCCCCTGAGCTGGGCGGGAGGATGTAGACCTCAGACCGGGACTCGGGCCCCTCTGCAGGTGGACTCACTTGGGGGCCAGAGTTTCTGGCCTGGAGAGTATCACTGCAGGGCCAGCTTCCACTGTGCCACCATGACACAGACTGGCTTGTACACCTGACCTCCTGGGGGTTCAGCCCCCTTCTTGGTCTTGTGTGATGTATGGGAAGGGCTTCACCATGCTGGACACTCCTCCTGAGCTCTGGGGGCATGGAGTTCCAGTGCCCGAAGGTTCTGGGGACATGTTCAGTCCAGTCTGGAGCCCGGTTGAGGCCCAGTGGGGGTGTAGGCTCTGAGGCAGAGTCTAGCCTCCCCTGGCCCACACTGCATGGAGCAGGGTTGTAGCCTGAGTCCAGGTCTGGTGTGCTGGCCTCCTGCTCCTTGGGCCCCTGTGCATGTGGGGTCTCTTGACTGTGAGGGGTCTGCTGGGTGGTCACTGTCCACAGGTACGGGATTCCTGTGGGCAGAGGGCTCAAGGAAGGGGTTTAGGTCTGTCCTAAACCACGTGGGGGTCGTTCCCCCATGAGAGGGTCCCTGGCAGAATCTCCCCTCCCTCCTGGTCCCCTGGGGTGGGTGCAGAAGCTTGGCACCCAGCCCAGCTCCCCCCAAAGCAGCCTCAGCCCCTCCCTTGCATTGGCAGTGCCCTGTACACCTGCCCTCCACCTGGCAGGTGTGGGGTCATGAGCACTAGGACTTCGGAGACATGCCAGCACCCTGCCTGGGCCACAGGCTTACAGAGCGCTTGCAGGGGTTGGCTCAGCTCTGGATCAGGTTCCAGGCCTGAGCCGCCCCCACCCAGCTGCTGCCTGGTGTTCGCTCTGTAGCGAGTATCACCATGTGGATCCCGGCTCCCCATCCTCTGTGGCTTCCCCTCCCCAGAGGGGCTATAGCACAGCAGGAGGAGGGAAGAGGAATGGAGAGCTCAGGGTGCAGGAAGAGGAGGTGAGGGCTGGGCCGAGGGGAGGGCCCCCTGCAGAGGACCTGCCAGTTGCCTATCTGCCTTCCACATGCCCAGTCCTGAGCCCAGGGTGCTGGAGGGCCTGCTGGGGGAGAGCTCAGTGCTGTCCTCTAGTCCTTGGAGGGGGGCCTCCCTGGGAGCAAAGCCTGCAAAGTGGGAGGAGGGGGCCGACTCTGAAGGTCAGCGCTCCCCCTACCCTTTCCTTCCAGGTGCTTGCAATGACCCTTGGAGCCCAGCCCTGCCTCTGGACAGCACAGGCTTGAGGTCTGCAGCCTCCGATGACAATTGGGAGGGGATAGGCCCAGCCCCAAGCAGGAGGCACTAGGCTCTGGGGAGGGAGGCTGGTTTTGAATGTAGGCCATGTCACTGTGGGAGGTACTACTTCAGGACCCACAGTGACAGAGGCTCAGACAACATGTCCTGTCCCTGAGGCCCGGGGGAGGGTCCTGCTCACAGCTGCTCTGCCTGTCCTGGCCAAGGCCATAGCCCCTTCAGCCTACCTCTGAGGGACATGCTGAGGCAGGGGTCCTCCTGGGAGGTGGAGTTCGGGCTGGGCTGGGAACTGGGGCCTTATGGAGGGGCCCTGGGTCCCCTGGGTCCTGACCCTGACATGACTCATCTGCAGTAGGTGGTGAGGAGCTGTAGTCTAGGACTGGTCCCTGACGGCACCTCTGCGGAGGGCGGATGGGTGGGCGGATGTGGGGTGACTTGTGCCAGCCTGGGGTTCTGTGCTCACTGCCCTGCTGGGCTTGGGCAACGTGGCTCAGGGTCCTGGCCCCTCAGCCTCTGTGTGCACCCAGGCCTGTGGTTTCCTCTTGCCTGGCCCCAGCACAGCCCTCTGGCTACATGGATGCCACCTCCCCGTACAGAATCTGTCAGCCCTGGAGGCTCTCTGGACGGACCCCAGCAATAGGGTCTCTTCCCTCCCGGGCCAGAGGCTAGAGGTCAATGCTTCAGACAGAAAAGGGTGAGCTGCCAGACCTAGGGACAGAGGGACCAGGCTTGGGGGCAGAGGATGGCCCATAGGCAGCATGTGGTGCTGGGTTTCTGCTATGAGGGGCATCACTGTGGTACTGTGCTATAAACCACTGAGTGACACCCTGTGACAATAACCAGGCCTGGTCACTACAGGTGGGGTTGGTGGGAGGCCCTTCCTCAGGACAGGGAGAGCCCAGGGGCCACAAGGGAGCTGCTCTGGGACCGGCACACGGGACAGTTGCCAGAGTGGGAGCCTGGAGGCCGCAGTCTGCAGTCCTCGGTAAGCTGGGAGGGACGAGGACGTGCCCAGCACACCTGGTCCGGTGCAAGGTGGACGCCAGGACTGGGAGGCGAGGGGCAGGCTTGCCGTGTAGGTGCGGGTCTGCTGCGTTGGTGGCGCTCAGACCTGCTGCTCCAGGGTGGGGACAACAGCACCGGGGGCCACGGGGCTGGCCACGGCGAAGCTGTCCACTGTGGGAGCCAGTGGTGGGCTGGCAGGGGCTTGGGGCTTGGCTCGGTCCGAGGGGCACTGAATGGGGGGCATTGGGGGAGGAGAGTGCCCAGTGCTCCCCACTGCTTCCAGACAGGCCCTGTGGGGGGACAGTTCCCAACACCTCTGCCCTTTGACTTGGCCTCCCAGGCTGCCCTTCTGGGAGCTTTAATCTGCGTCTGCATGTTACTCAGTAGATGTGGTCACACCGCCCGCCCTCCATTTAAAATCTTGCTTTCTGGCAGCCAATTTCCCAGAACTCCCAGAAGGGGTGCCCCTTCTGTGAATGGAAGCCTGGACATGGGCAGGGGCAGAGTGTGCTTAGGAGGAGCCCGGGAACCCCACGACGTGCAGCAGAGGGCCAGAGCCAGGGGGCCAGCCGCATGGCTGAGAGCTCAATGAGGCCTTGGACAGTGTCCTTCCCTAGAGCCTGGTGACCTGGAGGGCAGTGCAGCTCTGGACCCAGAGCAGGGGCTTTCTCTGGGGTCCATACACGGTCTCGCCTTCGGGCAATGAACAGAGCCTGCTTGGCCCAACCAGGATGGGACCCATATCCTTGAGGAAGGTATAGGCTTGGAGGTGCCCCACTCCCCGCCCACCTTGTCCTGCCCCTAATGTCCGTGAGCATGTCCGCAGCCCAGTGTGGTCCTAGTTCTAGCGTCCACTCCTGTCAGCTCCCCGGGGTCTCCAGGGGTCCTGCCCACCGGGAGTTTGTCCAGGGTAGACGCTGTCCTTTCTGCCCAGGTCCACCTTGAGCAGGTCTGTTTCTGCCAGTGGGGGTGGTGTGGCCTCCTCAGAGCTGTGTGAAGCCCCGGCTGTGGTGGATGTGGGCCAAGGGTCCCGCCCTGACCCTCGGGAGCCGGGCGGGATGGTATGTGGCTCTGGTCAGTTTTTGCTGCTGAGTCTGTCACTGTGGGCGTTGTTACCGTAGTAACACAGTAGAAAGTTCCTTGTCAAAAACCCCCAGTGTGTGGTGGAGGGGCCCCTCTCCTGCCCGAGGCCCAGGCACCCAGCAGGGCATGTCTGCACAGGTGCCCAGTGCTCCCCCACGTGGTGGGGAGCCGGCGTGATCTGGCCCCCCTCGCCTGCCCTGTCTCCCCAGGGACACCAGCTGTAGGGGTGAGGGCATAGGGGGTTTGGTGGTGCCCCCGGGGCTCTCACACCCATTCGGGGTGCATGCACACATCTGCAGCACCGGCCAGGGGAAGAGGGTCCACTTCGGGGAGCTGTGTCTCCAGCCTGTCTCCAGGGTCCCTGGGGGCCTCCTGGTGAGGCCAGGTTTGGACCAGGCCAAGGGGACCACTGAGCATGGCATGGACGGTCCAGCCAGGCTATTCGAGGAGCACCTGGGTCTCTCCGTCCTCCCTGAAGAAACGTTTCCAAAACCAGGTTCTCACAGCCCTTCCATAAGGGAAGAGTCCTTCCCGCCTTCCCAGGTCCCTTAGGGCAGGGTCTCTGCCTGCGTGGGGAACAGGTGTTGGGGTGCTGTGGGATGTGGGGTGATGTGGGGTGTGGGGTTATGTGGGGTTGGGGTGTTGTGTGGTGTGGGGTGATGTGAGGAAGGGGTGCTGTGGAGAGTGGGGTGATCTGAGGTTTTGGTGATGTGGGGTGTGGGGTGATGTAAGGTTGGGTTGATATGAAGTTGGAGTGCTGTGGGGTGTGAGGTGCTGTGTGGTATGAGTACTGTGTGGTACTGTGGGGTGTGGGTGCTGTGGGGTGTAGGTGCTGTGGTGAGGGGGTGGGTGGTGTGGGGTGTGGAGTGTGGGGTGTGGGGAGCTGTGGCCGGGAGGGGCGGGCCTGCTCACCAGCTCACCAGCAGCCCCCATGCGGTCCCCGCCCACACAGGCAGGTCTGGCTGAGGTTTGGGGTGGCTTCCGCTGGGCGGTTTCAGGGTCCCATGGAATCAGCAGGCAGGGTCCTGGCTCGCGTCCCGGAAGCCGTGGGCCCTGTTCCTTCCCCTGTTCCTCCCGCTGTGCCCGCCGCCCCGCTGGGTTTGGGTTACAGACCACACTGCTGTGGTGAGCAGCTGAGGCTTGGTGCTGTGGCCCCGTTCTCCATCCAGGGGAGGGCATGCGGAGGGCGGGGCCGCAGCTGGGACCTCGGGACGGGTTTTTGATGGACGCTGTGACACTGTGGTAACACACCAAATACTAGAACAGTCCTACCACAGTGACACAGACCTATCCCCAATCCCTCTTCCCCGGGGGACTGCTGGGACAGAGGGGGAGGAGCCTGGGATGCCCAGGGCTGATCTGCAGGCAAAGGCAGAGCCCAGGGAGGCTCCTTGCCAGTGTTCGGCAGTGTTGGACGGCTGCCCGTGCCCATTTTGGAGCCCAGCCACGTGGAGGCAGCCTTCTGGGTTGTGAGGGGTCACCCTGGGGCCAGCAGGTGGCTCCCACGTGGGGAGGCTGGAGAAGGCAGGGGTCAGTCCTGTGCTGCGATCCTTGCACTCGGGGGCTGTGAGGCCAAAGGGCGTCTGGCCATGCCTCACTGGCCCCTCACTGGCTCTCTCCCTTTGCCTGTAGACCAGTTTTCTCTGGAGCTGCCCAGGATTGTCCCACTGTGCTGACGGTCCCTGAAGCACTCCTGAACCTGGACCTGGAGCAGATGCAGGTGAGGAAGTGCAGCCCCAGGGGAGGCCCAGGAGCAGGGGAGGCCCAGGAGCAGGGGAGACCCATGTGCACGGGAGACCCAGGCCCAGGGGAGACCCAGGCGCCTTCCATATTACCTGCCCGGGGATGGCTGCCGGAGCACCGAGAATCCCCTAGAGGGTAACGTTTGCGGTGGCTGCACAGGTCCCTGCCTATACTCCAGGCTGCAGGAGTCTGGCCTCTTTGGTTCTCCAGTGACTCTGTGGCGGTGATGGGTGATTATTATTGGGCCTGAATGCTGAGTCTTGTTCCGTGGAACCCTCCCCCTGGAGTATGGAACCTTGTCCCACCTGCTCGCCTCCTCACTGCCCAGGGCCTGGCCGACCTTGGCGTCTGTTTTTCTCAAGTTCTCCTTGGGATTCTGGAGCCAGTGGGATAGTGCCTTGTTGGGCGGCCCCCTGCCCCCATCCAGCCTGAATCCTGTTGAGGCTTCCGGCCTTGACATCACTTCTGCCTGGGGTGGAACCAGTCCTTCTGCACCTCGGTGACCTTGCCCAAGGGGCCTGGGTTGGTGGCCATGCTCCTTAGGCCCCTGGGGTGGTGCTGCCTTGGGACTCTGAGCAGCAGGGCTGTGTCCGAAGCCCAGCCCCAGGGCCCATCAGGGGGGGAGTTTGAACACACGCCTGTGTCAGGTTTTGATGTCTCATGACAAAGGCAGTGTCTGTACCTGGTACAAACTCCAAGGGCAACCGCAGCGTCTCCTGCTGAGTCCCTCCCATGCACGGCCTCCTGGGCTCCCCCCAGGCCCTCAGTGCTGGTGTGTGGTCCTGCCCACCCTGTGCACACAGTGCAGGCAGACCAGTGCCCTGTGCACCCCTGCCTCCTGCTCGACCCTGAGCAGTGGGGTCTCTCGGCACAATCAGCAAGCAGCCCCCCGGGCTCGGGTGTGGTTTGCATGTGGACAGACGCTGACAGGCCCCACTTCCCAGACCTGCCCAGCAGCACACCTGCCCCAGGAGCTCATGCCACATGGGACAGTTGTGTCACTGTGCGGGCAGGAGGGGCCAACACAGTCAGGCACACCCCACAAGATCCTCCCACTGGGAGCACCTGTGTCTACCTTTGCAAACCCTTGCTGGGCCAGGGCCGGCTCTGGGGCAGGTCCCACATTTCCAGTGGGTTTCTGTTCTGAAAGTCAGGGTAAGCAGGGATGAATCTGACAGGAGCCTCATGGGTCAAGGTGGCTCTGCACAGGCTCGACATGCTGCAGTTTCCCCGGTTCAGGGGGTCTGGTGGCTTTTTTTCCCTCTCTGCGCCCTCTCTGGGGTTTTCCCTGTCCCTGGCATGGCCAGTGAGGGTCTGCATGCCCTGCCGCCTCTTGCCGACAGTGGCCTGTGTGCCAGTCCTGCACGTGTCTCAGCCCACCTAACCCTGCAGAGGGCTGCCCACCTGTCTGTCGGCACCTGCGTGGGTGCGGTTTCTGTGGTCGAGGTGACTCTGGAAAGCAAGCTGCCTGGATGGACACTTTCCCTCTGGGCTCTGGTGAGAGGTGGGGCTTCCTCCGAAGGCTTCTGGGGCCCATGTGCACCAAGACACCCAGGTCCAGGGCACCTTCCTGCCAAGGGTGACCTACACCCTCACATAGCCTCCGCCTTCACCCTGGGAGCTGGAGCTCTGACTGCCCATTGTCCCAAGGGCAAGGGGGCTCTCGGAGTGGCTGCAGTGGGGTCTCATGGCCAGATGGCTCTCACCACCCCTTTGGCCAGGATTCCAGAGCTCCAGAGATGCTCAGTGCCTTTGCAGAGCCGGTGTTACCAGTTCACAGGCCGCTATTTAAGCCCAACCCAGCCCCTAACTGCTCCAAGGCTGCCAGCCAGGACCCTGGACTCACATGGGCATCAACAGCCCTGGGCCTGTGGTGAACCCAGCCCACGTGCTGCTAGGGGAAAGTTGTCACCAGAACCAATGATGACTCGTGTGGGTGTCCAGTGCTGCTGAGACGTGATGGACATGTCCTAGGACCCAGGGTCTCTGGTGCAGGTGCAGCGGCCATGTCGGGGCTCCTGAGGAGACACATCTGATTAGGAACTGGGTTCTGGGTGCAGTGAGCCCAGTGCCCGTGCTGACTTGAGTGGCTGCCCGAACGGAGGGGAGCGGGGCACCCAGGCTGTGAGTCAGGACTGCTCCCGGACGCTTCCTCCAGAAACTCCTGCATCTGCCCTTCAGTGGGAGCAGCTGGGCATTTCCCAGGCTGGATGGCCCTGTGGCAGTTTGTGGGCAGTGGTGTTTGGACATAAAGCACTTGCCGAGGACGGAGCCGACACGCCGCACGCCCCTCAGCCGCACATACTCACAGTCCCTTGGGAAAGACTAACACGTAAGCCTCATTCTCTTTTCCTGCATAGCCTGTGTGGCCTCCCCATCAGTGCACTGTGGCTTCTCTGGGCCACATTGTTGAAACCAGAAGGGTGAACCTTTAGGAGGATGCTAGCTGTGGGGGGAGGGGTGGGAGCAGGGTCCTCCTGCCTGGGGCCAGGAAAGTGCAGTCACTGCTGTGTGTGTGCCCAGTGAGCCCGTGGATCGGATGTCTGCTGTGTGGCAGTGGCAGGCAGGGCGATGCAAGTGCCTCTCAGGGGCTGTGGGTCGGAGTTGAGCCTTCACACCTTGCTTCCAGCTCTCCAAAGGGAGGTCTGCGCTGGCTCTTATGGAGATGTGCCCTTAGACCTGGAGGGGAGGGTCCAGCCACTGCATCTCCAGTGCCAACACCAACCAGGGAGGGGCTCTGTGGAAGCACAGCACAGGTGTCCCTGGGCAGGATGGTAGGGCACAGGGATGGCGGCCTTCAGAGCTGCTCTCTAGACTCTGAGGGCCACCTTGAGTGTGGGGGACAGGTGGTCACACCCAGCACGTCCACAGCAGACTCAGGGAATCTGGTTGGAGCGGTACTTAACCGAGTTTCCTAATCCTGAGGCATCATCACTGGACGTCTGCCAGGGGCCTGGGAGAGCTGTAGACACCGCCTAATTCAGGGGGCTGGACGAATTTGGCTTCCTCCTGTGCCCTTCATGGCTTTGGCTCTTGGTGTGAAAATGTGCCCCCGCTTTTCTTTTGGGAGCTTTGGAGCATGGTGCACTGCGTCCAGGAGCAGGTCCGCGTGGCAGCAACCACGTCTGTGGAAGTCTGAAGCCCCGTCCACGAAGCCATCCGGTCAGAGATGTGAGGTCTCCCGACAGCTCCCACCCGTGTCCGCTTGCTGACCCAGTCGGCTAAGCTTTATTGCTACAAACAGAAACATTTGACGCCTGTTTTGTGCTGACAAGTGTGTTGTGCCCAGTTATCCCTAATGTGAACTGTGCTGCGATTTGCTGAATCTGCGCGTTCACACCCACACCTGGCGCCTGCCCTGCCATAGCCACAGGAACAGCAGAGTCACTTGGAGGAGCAGGGTCATGTCCCCAGCTGACCCTGAGCATTTGTCTGGGGAGGCATCACCCAGGGTGCCCTCCTGCTGCAAGAGGGCGCGGGGCCCTGGCCCCTTCAGGCGGGGAATCTTCATGGGGGAGGGGAACACATTTGTGTTTTGTTTTTCACTGTTAATTTAATTTTATTTTATCTTATTGCTTTTTTAAAAATAGTTTATTGTCAAATTGGTTTCCATACAACACCCAGTGCTCTTCCCCACAAGTGCCCTCCTCCATCACCACCACCTCTTTTCCCCCTCCCCCTTCCCCTTCAACCCTCAGTCATTTTCAGTATTCAATAGTCTCTCAAGTTTTGCGTCCCTCTCTCTCCCCAACTCTCTTTCCCTCTTCCCCTCCCCCTGGTCCTCCATTAGGTTTCTCCTGTTCTCCTGTTAGACCTATGAGTGCAAACATATGGTTTCTGTTCTTCTCCGCCTGACTTTTTTCACATAGCATAACGCCCTCGAGGTCCACCCACATTGCTACAAATGGCCACATTTCATTCTTTCTCATTGCCATGTAATACTCCATTGTGTATACACCACATCTTCTTGATCCATTCATCAGGTGATGGATATTTAGGCTCTTTCCATGATTTGGCTACTGTAGAAAGTGCCGCTATGAACATTGCGGTACATGTGCCCCTGTGCATCAGCCCTTCTTTATCCTTTGGGTAAATCCCCAGCAGTGCTATTGCTGGGTCATAGTAAAATTCTATGGACAGGTTTTGAGGAGCCTCCACACTGTTTTCCAGAGCGGCTGCACCCGTTTGCATTCCCACCAGCAGTGCAGGAGGGGCCCGTTGAGTGTTTAACAGCAGCGCTCACACCAGGTGCGGGAAGCTGAGTCGATGCGCGTCATCACACAAGGGAGGAACTGGGACAAGGCAGAGCCGGGCCCAAGGCCTGAGCACCAGTGTGGGTTTGGAGAGCTGGGAGTGGTCCTCACTCAGCAGGTCCTGAGGGGCTCCCGCTCACACGCATTGGCTGAGGGCCTCGACGTCCTCACTGTAGATGCCCCGGGAATCGGTGCTGTCAGACTGGCTGCCACAGAGGACACAGCAGGGAGGTCCAGGCCACTGGCGCTGCCCGGGATTGTGCTGGAACAAGGAAACAGAGGAGAATCTCCTGCTGCATTGTGGGGCGGAGACATCTTTATTACATCTATTAAAGGTAGGTAATATCTGTCTGATTAGCCCTATTGTGGGAGTGTTGGCAGCTCAGAAGCCTGGAACTGCTTTCAATTCTGTGTCTCCCTCTCTCTGCCTCTTCCTGCTCACACCCTGTCTTTTTCTCTAAAAATAAATTTAAAAACATTAAAATAATTAACTGGCCCTTTTGTAGTTACATTCTCCTTTTACAAAATCTTGCATTTATGCATCTAACCTACAAAGTGTGAAAAAGCTCTCACTAGTTTATGAAAGAGTTTCAATGAGTCACCGTCAGAAGAAAGAAAAGACATTTAAAAAATACAGTTAGATGTTTCCAACATCCCACATAAATAGTTCTATCTGCAAATAGTCCCGTTTGATGAAATAACAACATTCATGCAACAGAAAAGAAAATAGCGCCATGTAGTCTGTAGGTTCAAATAAACATCCATCGTTGATTCTCTGTGATGGTGACCACAGGTATGTGTGCACCTGTGTGCTACCTGTCCCGGCACAGCCTCGTCTTTGGTTTGGTGTGACTGTGTCCTTGTTGGCTGCCTGCCAGGGAGGCCTCCCTGGGGACCCGCATGCACAGCAGCAGGTGGGGGGCAGCATCAACTGGGGATATGGGATGTGACCCAAGGCATAGTACCAATGGGGGTGGGGGCTGGGACGTTGCTCCACGGGCATCTATCAGGAAGGCTATAATAGAAGCTCTGTTGTACCAGCTTAATCCTGCCACGTGAGAACAGAGGAATCTCTCAACACCCCCACGGACCAAGGTTCCATCTGTGTTTTTGGCCTGGTGTCCTCAGGAGGTGGACAAAGGAACTGCTTCCCTCTGGGCATTGCATCTGTGTCCCAAGATAGGCAGAAAGCAAACAGCAAAGTATGCTCTGGAAGCACCCTCCTTCCCAAGTACCTCTCACTGGCTGCTGTGGGTTCTAGGGTCACACAGCAGGAAAAGAGACTGGGCCGTGCCAGGAAGTCGTGGGGGGAAATGGCTCTCAGGTTGGGGCTGGGGTGGCCTGCCCCATGCAGACCATGTGGTGCGGTCCTGTAGGAGCTAAGCCAGCAGCCTGCAGTCCCCTTCAGCATGTAGCCAACAGTTCAAAATGGCACCAGGGAGCATTGGGGTCATGACCTCTGTTTGCACGTTTTGGCTATGGAGAGTTGGGCTCACTTTGCTGGGTGGTGGGGTGGCTGTGGGTCGAGGTCCTGGGTGCCATGCCTGTGAGCTGGAGGGTCCTGAAGGGGTCCCTGCAGCTGAGAGTAGGAGAGCAGCAACCTCCCCAGGAAGGGTGGACAGGAGGGGTCCCGGCGACCGTGGTGAGTGTGTGTGCCACCCTGAGGCTGCTGGGCTCGAGGATCAGAGGGGAGAGTGTGGGGGGGGGGGTCACTGTAAGGGCCTTCTCAGTGGTCAGTCTTGTGGGGCTGGGGAGTGTGATCTGGGGGCGGTCATAGTCTGGGGGGAAAGGGGGAAGGGGCAGCCTCTTCCAGGCCGCTGGCCGAGCAGTGTGTCCTGGCTGGAGTGTGTCCTTGTTCAGGGCTGCAAGGGGCTCCCAGGGATGCGCCCCCAGAATGGCTGCATCTGGCTCTGTAGATGGGGGGATGTCTATGTGCACTGAAGCTTCAGGGTGCTGACTTCAGGGACCTGGAGAAGTGGGGCTTGTGTCCCCTTACTGGGGGTAGGAGCACTGGCTTGTTGGTGCCCTACCTACTGGGGGCTCCATTGCTGGGGTGCTCCTCTGTGCCAGGACCTTGCAAATCTGGGTCCCCTGTGCCCTTTGCCCCCTCCATCACCATCTGGGACCAGAGCTCCTGACCATAGTGGGCCCAGCCCTGTCTCGAGCTCCAGCTCGTTCCTGTGCCCTGCTGCAGGTCCCCAGGGCCTCAGACCCCCCAGGCTCCCCCATCTGAGGCTCCCCTTCCTCCCAGGGGGCATCCTTGAAATACCCTGGGTCCCCAGGGCCAAGTCCTGGATGCTACTCCTCACCAACTGCAGCTAGAGTGCCTCGTCCTCAGGAAGGGCTCTGAGTGACAGACACAGCTCACACTGCATGTGTGCAAAGGTCTATACACCCCCAGGGCTGCGTGTGCCCCCCGTGCTCACACCCCAGGAGAGAAATTTCAGGGATACCCATGGAGGGAATTCCCAGCTTGAAGACAAAGTACTTGAAAACCTCCCAGGCCTGAGGACAGGGAGGGAAGAGGAGTAGTGGGGCTGGGCTGGGAGGGGAGGCAGGAGGGGTTTGCTGCCTGGCGGTTATCTGTTTCCTGCCCGGGGCTTGTGGTGCGGAGCCCTGGGCACCGGAGGGGACAGGGTGCCTGTAGCCTGCTGGCTGTGCACCCAGGACCAGTGCTGGCTGTTGGAGCCTCCTCCCAGGTAGGGAGCCCAGTGAGTTGGGGGCTCAAGGCCCTCTGGAGACTGGTCACGGGTGACAGGTAGGAGGGTGCAGGATGGTGGGGGCCCCAGAGAATACCCGGCTCCTCTGCACGGCTCCACACGGTGGGCTCCGGCCTTTGGGAGTCCTGCTGTGGGCTGGGGGTCCCTGGCTGCCCCGTGTGGCCCAGTCTTCAGTGCTGGGACAGGGGCTCTGGAGGACCCAAGGATGCAGCTTGGGGTCTCCCGGGAAGATACTGCCTGGATGACCATCTCCAGAGTGGAGGGCGGTGGGCTCAGCGGGAGATGGGCAGGAGAGGTGAGCGGTCCCTCTGGGGCACCTTCCTGGTGCTGCCTGCCTGGGGGCTGGCGGCTGACTGGCATCTCACCTGCTGGCCGCCAGCTAAAGCGCCCTGCGGCCTGGGTGGGCTCTGTCCAGCAGTGGCAGCGACAGGTCCGTTCTCGGGGAGCTCATGTCCAGGCAACCTCGGCAGAGGGCAGAGGAAATGTCTGTGCTCTGGGCACTGGCTCTGGATCAGTGGTGTGAGGGGTCCAGCCTGCCGACCCCTGGCCAAGGGCAGCACTGGCAGAAGCAGAGGCTTGTTGTCTCCCTGAGGGACCCTGGGCTCGAGGGTCGGCTCTGGAGTGTGAGGATAGGTCCCCATGCCCAGCCCGGCCTTCTGCCCTGACCCTGAAATGGGGGTACACAGGGGAATCAGGGGCAACCGGTTACCAAAGGGGCCTGCGGACACCTCCTGGCTGGGGTCGGGCTCCCCTGTCTGACCACTGGTCCAGGCTGGGCCCTCAGAGGCCATGGGGGTAGTTCTGGCCACGACCAACATCTCTGTGCTAGTTTCCACCAGACACGCTGACCCTGGGCTGCTCAGAATCCTCTAGGCTCCTTCTTGGCTGCAGGGCCCCCACCAGAAGGGATGGGCTGCTGGGTGGAAGTCTGCCGGCTGGTGGGGCTCACAGGAAGGTTTTATGAATGGCCTGAGACACTGTGGGCCCACCCGCTGCTACCCACCCTGCCTCAGGCCCTTACAAAATTCAACAAGGACCCTAGGTCGGGAGGGTGCATTGGGCATCAGCCCTCCTCAGGCTGTCGCACACCCTCTGAGCTGGGCAGGAGGATGCAGACCTCAGACAAGGAGGCAGGTCCCTTTGCAGGTGGACCCAGTTGGGGGCAGGAGTTTCTGGCCTGGAGAATGTCACTGCAGGGCCAGCTTCCACTGCACCACCATGACACAGACTGGCTGGTACACCCGACCTGCTGGAGGCTCAGCCCCCTTCTTGGTCTTGTGTGATATATGGGCGGGGGTTTCTCCATGCTGGATACCCCTCCTGAGCTCTGGGGGATTGGAGTTCCAGTGCCTGAGGGTTCTGGAGGCGTGTTCAGTCCCGTCTGTACTGGTTGAGCCTCAGATGGGTGTGTGGGCTCTGAGGCAGAGATGAGCCTCCCCCAGCCCACGCTGCGTGGAGCAGGGTTGCAGCCTGAGCCCAGGTCTGGTGGGATGGCCTCCTGCTCCTTGGGTCCCTGGGCATGTGGGATGTGTCCGGCCTGTGAGGGGTCTGCTGGTTGGTCACTGTTAGCAGGAGCGGGGTTCCTGTGGGCAGAGGGCTCAAGTAAGGGCTTTAGGTATGTCGTAAGCCACTGTGGGGGACGTTCCCCCATGAGAGGGTCGCAGGCAGAATCTCCCCTCCCTCCTGGTCCCCCTGGGGTGGGGGTGGAAACCTGGCACCCCCAGCCCAGCTCCCCCTGTAGCAGCCTCAGCCCCTCCTCTGCATTGGCAGTGCCCTGTACACCTGTACTCCACTTGGCAGGTGGGGGGTCTCGGGCACTGGGACATGGGAGACAGGCCAGCACCCCGCCTGGGCCACAGGCTCACAGAATGCTTGCAGGGGTCGTCTCAGCTCTGGGTCAGGTTCCGGGCCTGAGCCGCCCCCACCCCAGCCGCTGCCTGGTGTTCGCTCTGCAGCGAGTGTCACCATGTGGATCCCTGCTCCCCATCCTCTGTGGCTTCCCCTCCCCAGAGGGGCCATAGCACAGCATGAGAAGGGAAGATGATGGGAGCGCTCAGGGAGCAGGAAGAGGAGGTGAGGGCTGGGCCGCGGAGAGTGCTCCCTGCAGAGCTCTCCCTGGGGGGAGAGCTTGGTACTGTCCTCTTGTCCTTGGAGGGGGGCCTCCCGGGGAGCAAAGCCGGCAGGTGGGAGGAGGGGGCCGGCTCTGGAGGTCAGCGCTGTCCATACCCTTTCCTTCCAGGTGCTTGCACGGCACCTTGGGGCCCAGAGCCTAGTGTCCACAGCCTTACCTCGGGACAGCACAGGTTTGTGGTCTGCAGCCTCCGATGACAATTGGGAGGGGTTAGGCCCAGTCCCAAGTAGGAGGCACTAGGCTCTGGGGAGGGAGGCTGGTTTTGAGTGTAGGCCATGTTACTGTGGGAGGTACTACCCCAGGACCCACAGTGATAGAGGCTCAGACAACATGTCGTGTCTCCGAGGCCCCAGGGGAGGGCCCTGCTCACAGCTGCTCAGCCTGTCCTGGCCGAGGCCACTGTCCCTTCACCCTGCCTCTGAGGGACACGCTGAGGCAGGTGTCCTGCTGGGAGGTGGAGTGTGAGCTGGGCTGGGAGCTGGGCCAGACGGAGGGGCCCTGGGTCCCCTGGGTCCTGATCCTGACATGACTCATCTGCAGTTGTGGTGATATGTTGGGCGTCTAGGACAGGTTCCTGCGGCACCTCTGTGGACGGTGGATCGGTGGGCGGATGTTGACTTGTGCCAACCAGGGGACTCTGTGCTCACTGTCCTGTGGGCTTGGGCAATGTGGCTCAGAGTTCCTGACCCCTCAGCCTCTGTGGGCACCCAGGCCTGTGGTTTCCTCTTCCCCAGCCCCAGCACAGCCCTCTGGCTACACTGGATGCCACCTTCTCGTGCTGAATCACTCAGCCCTGGAGAACCTCTGGACGGACCCCATCAATAGGGGCCCTTCCTTTAAGGCCAGAAGCTAGAGGTCGATGCCTAGGACGGAAAAGGGTGAGCCGCCAGGCTCGGGGGCAGAGGGTGGCCCATAGGCAGCATGCGGTGCTGGGCTTCTGCTATGAGGGGCATCACTGTGGTACCCGTAGTTATAAACCACTGTGTAATGCCCTGTGACAATAACCAGGCCTGGTCCCTGCAGGCGGGGCTGGTGGGAGGCACTTCCTCAGACAGGGAGGGCCCAGGGGCCACGAGGGAGCTGCCCTGGGGCTGGGATCGGCCTAGTTGCCAAAGTGGGAGCCTGGAGGCTGCAGTCTGCAGCCCTAGGTGGGCTGGGAGGGACGAGGATGTGCCCAGCACGCCTGGGCTGGTGCAAGGTGGACCCCAGGACTGGGAGGCGTGGGGCAGGCTTGCCGGGGAGATGCGGGTCTGATGCATTGGTGGAACTCAGAACAGCGGCTCCAGGGTGGGGACAGCAGCATGGGGGCCACAGGCTGGCCAGTGAGAAGCTGTCCATGTGGGAGTTGCAGAGGGCTGGCAGGGGCTTGGGGCTCGGCTCAGGCCTGAGGGGCATGGATGGGGGGGCAGAGAGGGAGGAGGGTGCCCAGTGCTGCCCCACTGCCACCAGACAGTCCCTGTGGGGGGACAGTTCCCAACACCCCTGCCCTTTGCCTCGGTTTACCAGGCTGCACTTCTGGGTGCTTTGGGCTGTGTCTGTAAGTCACACAGGAGATGTGGTCACACCACCCGCCCCCCAGTAAAATTTCTTGCTGTCCGGCGGCCAGTGTCCCAGGAAGGTCCTACTAGTGGGGGTGCCCCTGCTAGGAACGGAAGCCTGGCCGTGGGCAGGGGTAGAGTGTGCTTAGGAGGAGCCCGGGGACCCCAAGATGTACAGCTGAGGCCAGAGCCAGAGGGCCAGCCGCATGGCTGAGAGCTGGATGCGGCCCTGGACAGTGTTCTTCCACATAGCCTGGTGACGTGGAGGGGAGTGCAGCTCTGGGCCCAAGCAGTGGCTTTCCCTGGGGGCCACGCACTGTCTCACCTTCAGGCCCTGACAAGAGCCTGCATGGCCTGGCCAGGATGGGACCCACATCCTCGAGGATGGCATGGGCTGGGAGGTGCCCCACTCCCCACCCGCCTTGTTCTGCCCCTAATGTCCGTGAGCTCATCTGCAGCCTAGTGTGGGTCCAGCTGCAGCATCCACTCCTGTCAGCCCCCCGGGGATCTCCAGGGGTCCTGCCCACCGGGCAGGTAGATGCTGTCCCTCCTGCTGAGGTACGCCTTGAGCAGGTCTGTTTCTGCCAGTGGGGGTTGTGTGGCCACCTCAGAGCCCTGTGAGGCCCCGGCTGTGGTGGATGTGGGCCAAGGATCCCGCCCTGACCCTCAGGAGCTGGGCGGGAGGGCCCTGTGTCTCTGGCCGGTTTTTGCTGCTGGGTCTATCACTGTGGTAGTAGCTATAGTCGTAACACAGTGGAAAGTTCCTTGTCAAAAACCCCCTGTGTGTGGTGGTGGAGTTGCTCCTCCCTTTCCCGAGGCCCAGGCGCCCAGCGGGGCGTGTCTGCACAGGAGCCCAGTGCTGCCCCACGTGGCGGGGAGCTGGCGTGGTCCGGCCCCCCTCGCCTGCCCTCTCCCCAGGGACACCAGGTGCAGGGGTGTGGGCACATTGGGTGTGGGGGTGCCCCCTGAATCTCACACCCACTCGGGGTGCATGCACATGTCTGCAGCAGAGGCCAGGGAAGTGCGTCCACTTCCGGGGGCTGTGTCTGCAGCCTGTCTCCAGGGTCCCTGGGGGCCTCCTGGTGAGGCCAGGTTTGGACCAGGCCAAGGGGACTACTGAGCATGGGATGGACGGTCCAGCCAGCTGGTCGAGGGGCACCTGGGTCTCTCCGTCCTCCCTGAAGACATGTTTCCAAAACCAGGTTCAAACAGGTGTCCCTGAAGGGGAGAGTCCCTCCCGCCTTCCCAGGTCTCTTGGTGCAGGGACCCCAGCCTGCGTGGGGAACGGGTGCTGGGGTGCTGTGGGGTGTGGGTGATGTAAGTTTGGGGTGCTGTGTGGTTGAAGTGCTGTGGGGTTGGGGTGATGTTGGGTTGAGGTGATGTTAGGTAGGGGTGATATGGGGGATCGGGTGATGTGGGTTGTGGGGTGAGGTGGGGTGTGGGGTCTGTGGTTTGTGGGGTAATGTGGGGTGTGGGTGCTGTGGCGTCTGGTAGCTGTGGGTCCTGGGGTGAGAGGTGCTGTGGGGTGTGGGTGCTATGGGG
>PJEM01015792.1:0-28504 GCA_004023845.1 Helogale parvula | reverse complement strand
CGCCCCCCTGCCCCCTACCTGCGGAGAAGGCTTCTGGGCTTCTCTCCTCTCTCTTCTCGGCAGCCTTAACTTGCCTGGGGTGAGTCTGGGAGGAGAGAGGGAGGGTCGAGCCCAGGGGATTTTCGCCATCTCAGTCCTCAGCACCCAGCCACAGACGGGCCCGCCTTTTCCTTTACCGTCCACACTGGCCCCACACGCCTGGAGGGCCAGCCACCTTGAGCCAGATTTAGTTCCAAGGTAAGAAAGGCAGGGAACGTCCCTTCTGGCTCCTTCTCAGGGGATGCCCCTTCGGGGTGCTCTAGCGGGGAGCTGCCGACGGGCTCTGGGTGCCGGTGTCGGAGGCTGGGGGGAAGCTGCCTGGGGTGGGGGGCACCCGAGGATACGTGGTCCTGGACCTGGGGAGGCCGGGGAGGCCGTCAGCAGACACCCCTCTGCTGCTGAGCCTCAAGGAAGCAGAGCGGGGCCTCAGGCTGGCACCCCGGTGCCACGTGGGGCCGTGGTTGACAGGCTGGCCGGGGCAGTGTGGCCTGTCTGGAGGGCCACCTTCCTTCAGGTCCAGGGCCCTCCCGAGCCCCAGGAGGGTCCTGAGCGACACCAAGCTTTCTGCCTTGGGAGCTGCTTGCGGGAGCTCTGGGGGACCCCCACGGAAGCCCCCTTCCTGAAGCTTGCCGAGCCCACACTGCACCCGGCCCTGGGTTTCAACTGATCATCCCCAAGCACAGAAAACCATCAGAAAAGAAAAAGAATTCATTTCTGCTGCCGATGAGCCACTTGGACGAGCCGCAGTGACAGCATGGGGGATGTGGGTCACCGTGGCCTCCTCCCTTACCCACGCGGTGGTACACTCATTCAAGGGGTGCTTCGCGTCCACACTGTCCGCCAAGCCCCGCGGCTGACAGCAGGCCCACAGCTGTCCTGGAAGGACGGGACTGTGGCCCCAGCGCGCCGCCCGGGAGCCCTTGTCAGGCCCTGACCTTCCTCGGTTCCCCCTGGTGTGTGCGGAGCCTCGGCCGCCAGGGAGGCCACAGCCTCAAGTGAGGGGACGATGGGTCCCAGCTCTACCTCTGGGGAAGGGCCGGGCTGGGGGCACAGGGGCCAGGTGACGGTGCCTGAGGCCGTGGACGGGACCTGGCCTCCTGACGGAGCAGCCCTTCTCTGCACTCAGGTCTTTCTTGTACTGAAAAAGGACGAAGGGCCCTGGGCGAGGGGTCAGGAAGCCGGAGTTCTGATTCTGGGCTGGGTCACCATGAGGGGGTCTTATTGTGCCAGGGGGTGGCGGCAGGAGAGAAAGGTAAGGGGGCGGCCCTGGACCAGTGGGGACAGTGTCCCCCAAACACACACTTCTTGAGCGGCAGCAAGCCCTCTTGCAGGGGCCAGCGCTGTGCCCACTAGGAGGGGGCCTCCCCGCCCCGGCCTGCTGCATGCCTGGGCCCCAGCTCACCTTCCACCCCACCCCCTCCTGCCCCCCCTTCTTTCTGCCCCTCCCGGCCTTCCTGGAGAAGCTGCAGGTCCGGCCAAGGACACTGGGCTTAGCTTGGGTCCGGTCCCCGGCCGCCTCCCTGTCAGGAGCACAGACCCCAGGCTTTTCACCTGGGTCCCCAAGTCCTCCGTGTCCTCCTTTCCTGGTGTGGACACACTCCTCCAGCAATAAGGGCCATCCGTGGTCGTGGAGAGTACTGTGAAAACAAACCAATGCACTTACCAGGAGGCACAAGACTCTTGAAGAACATGTAATATTAACCTTTTTAAAAAGTGACAAATATTCACAAAGAGAAATAAAATGTAATTTTAAAGTAGGCCTGGCCAGGATCTGGATGTTTCTGAAGCGCTGGTCCATTCTGGGGTCGATGGCCCTGGACTGTGGCCATGGGCGTGAGGGCATTGGGAGGTGGGTCACTCTGGGGACGTGTCCTCTGCTGTCTGCAGCCCTGGGGCATCGAGTCCCGGCCCAAAGGGCCCCTGGCTGTGCCCCGTGATGAGGGGGACTGCAGGCTCGAGGTGAAGGCAGGACCTGGGGGCGGCCTGGCTTTCTGGAAAACAGAAGAAACCCATGTGACAAGGGGAGTTTGTGTCCAGGTGTGCCCTTACCCCTGGACCTTGCAAACCTGTCTTCACACGGAGAAGCAGAGGCACCAGGACTGCGTCCATCTAGAACGTGGCCCTGTGCCCTGCCCGCGGCCGACAGGTGATGAAAGGGGCTTGCGTGGGGTCCAAGCCCACGTAGTAAAACCTTTCTTTTCCTGAGAACTTTCTTGTGAAAGGATGGGAGGTGGGCAGGCCCAGAGGTCCTGGCGTGGGTGTGGGCTCTGAGGGCGGACCAGGGGTCCCCGGCAATTCACACGAGTTTGGCTCAGACACCAAGCCTCTCTGAGTCCCACTTACCTTGTATGGAAAGTGGGGTTCTCTGGGTAGCTGCCTCCCAGCTGCCATGGTGAAAACACAGGTTCTCCTCAGTCTCCGGGTGTTAACTCACGGAATCCTCACCAACCACAGGTCTTCTTGGGATCTGCATTTTATAGATGAGGAAACTGAGGGACAGAGGGGTCGAGAAGCTGCCCAAGGCCACGCATCTGGGAAGAGACAGAGTTGGGAGTTTGAACCCTGGCCGGGGAGCCCATGCCCTGACGGCTGCACACCCTCAATCTTGGTGTGCTGCTGCAGAGCATACACTTGGTGCTCACTAAGTGTCAGTGACTCTTAAGAAGGCCCCGTGCCTTTGGCTCACTCCATCCTGGGCTCCCCTGGGCAGGAAATGCCTCTCCCCTCGCATAGGAAGGTTGTGTGCAGCGGGCAGTTCCCTGATGCCCACAGTGGGTCGGGCCCGGGGCTACCCGGTCAGCTGCAGACCACAGGCTCACCCCCCTGCCCGGGTCTCGGCACTGCCCCAGAGGGCAAGGGGTCCCCCCATTCCCCTGGGCATCGGGGATTCAGCTTCTCCTCTGGGTTTTCCACATCGCATCCTGCATACTGTCTCCTGGGTCTGAGACACCAAAGCAGGAAATTGCATAACAGGGCCCTCTGGCCGCCCTCCACCCAGATGGCTTTATGGGTGGTACAAGTTCAGTGTCGTGGTTTGGCTTTCGGTTGTGGAGTCGGCTCCTGAGCTCTGCCTCTGAGAGAGCATGGTGTGTGTGTGTGTGTGTGTGTGGACAGGGAACAGGGGTGCAGGCTTAGCCCATGGCAGGAGAAGGCAGAGCGGGATCACATCAGGATAGACCCAGGGCTGCTCGGGCGTTTGAACCTCCAGGCTGCTCCGCAGCAGAGGGTGCTCGGGCGGCGGCCCACACTGGGGGCAACCTCCGGGGGAGGGGCGGGGGATGTGCCAGCAGGGTGGCCGTGAGTGTAGCGGATTCCCAGTGGCATTTAGTCACATAGTGGAAGCCCTCCCGCCTCCCAGACTGGGATGAGACACAGACACCAGACTCGAGCCAGCTGTCACAAGGTCCCCTCCAGGAGCAGGGCCTGGGTGAGCCGGCTGTCTGGGCTGGGTCAGGCCCACCTGCCCCGGGATGCCTGGGAGAAGCAGGCACGCCAGGACCTCAAGCACAGCCTGCCCGTCACCTCGGGCCCCTTCTGGGGAGAGCCCAAGCTCTGGACTCTGGCGCCCGGTCAGGGCTTCAGTCCATAGAGGTAACACCACTTGCTGTGGTCCAAGAGGGAGACAGCTTAATGGGAAGCGCAGGGGTGACGGCTGCGGGCACTGTCAGGGCCCCGGACGTTTCTATCGGCCCACACGTGCTTCCTCACCTCCGGCTTGATTTGCCTCTTGGTCACCTTCTGTCCTGCCCAGCTGGCCCCACAGACTGTTTCCCCTCTGACTGGGGTCTGGGCGTTGGATCAAGGCAAGTATTGGAAGAAGCAAGCGAGAGGCCCGCACGAGCCCTCGGCCCGCCGCCACGTCCTCCAAGGACGCACATCCAGAGTGAGCGCTCCGGGGCTGGAGGGCCCTCGAGGCGCCTGTCGCTGCTGAGCCCACCCAGTACAAAAGGGGAACTTTTACCGAGGAGGAAACTGGCCCTCAGGGAGGTCACTCAGCTAGAGGTCACTCAGCTGGGAGGCTGCAGAACCGGGTGGGTTTCGAACGGCCGTCTCTCGCCCTCGCTCTGGCTGCGCTCTCCCAGCCACAGCATCCCCGGCCTCTCCGCCCTCCAGTCCCACCGGCCTGCCCTTAGCCGGCTCCTGCCAGCCGTAGTGGCGCAGGCCCCACTCAGCGTGGTGCTGAGCACGTCAGCGGCGGCCCCGTGGACCCTGGAAGGTGAAAATTATTAAGTGCAAGAGATCACATCTGGGCGAACGAGCTCCGTCTCTGTGCTCGTGGCCAAAGTTGGCCAACCTGTGCCACCGGCCAGGGGTCTGGCGGGACCCCCCTCCCGCGGCTGCCCCGGCAGGCTGGAGGGCAGAGACGGGATCAGTGCCTCCACCGGCCTGAGCCCAACTTAGGCCTGAGGGCCGCTGCCCTGCTTCATATTTTATGGTCCCTTTTTAATCAGACAGAGGACGGGCGGCGGTTATTGGCAGCGAGCGAGATGCAGTCAGAGCCCTGCGCTATTCTTGGCTGCCACTTGTCTTGCTGAGTGAGGTCGGCTGCTTGCCTGACCTCGCATGCCTGCGCTTCCTGACGGGCAGGCCGGGGCACGCACGCCGCCCGGCCCCCCGCCCGGCCCCCCCAGCGCGGCAGCTGGGCTCAGCGCTCACCTGCACGCGGAGCCGCCTGCGGACGGCTCTTCGATGACCATTCTTCAATGTGGCTAGAGGCACCGGCGACATCCAGACGGCGGTATTGGGTCATTCAGGATTCTTCGCATCCACAACAAACACATGCTGAGCGCCAGCCCGTCGGGCAAGTGAATCTCAGTGTTGTTTCCTCAGCTACGTTGAGACAGAGTTCACTTATCAGTTATTTTTAACATTTATTTATTTTTGAGAGGCGGGGAGCGAAGAGAGAGAGGAAGACACAGAATCGGAAGCAGGCTCCGGGCTCTGAGCTGTCAGCGCAGAGCTCGATGTAGAGCTTGAACCCACGAACTGTGCGATCATGACCTGAGCCAAAGTGGGATGCTCAACCGACTGAGCCCCCCGGGCGCCCCAAGAGTGAGTTCACGCATCAAAGAGCTCGGCGGTGGCAAGGGTACAGCTCACTGGCGTTTATCCACAGATTTGTGCAGCCAGGACCCCAGTCAAGTCTGGAATGTTTTCATCACCTCAAGAGGATACCCTGTCCCTGTTGGGTGTCACCACCCCCAACGCCCCAGCCCTGAGCAACCTCAGATCTCTGTTCTGTCTCCAGCGATGTCCCTGCTCTGGACGTTTTGTGTTAATGGAAATACACGACGTGGGCTCGCCGGTGCCGGGCTCGCTTCCCGCAGCAGGTCCTCAGGGTCCCCGCGGGGCAGTGTGCACCGGCACCTCCATTTTGACAGATACGCTTCTGATCATCTCCTGTGTGTGAGGGGAAGCAGATCCGAGGCGTGTGCCGTCCTGGGGAGACAGTGCGCTGTGCCGACGAGTCCGCAGGGGGCCACGCGAGAGAGTGGGGAAGCAGAGCCACCAGGGAGGGCCCACGGCTCTCTGCAGGCTCCTACCACCCCTTGGGAGAGGGCGCCTCCCGACACCCCTCCGCCCAGTTAACTGTCCAGCGGTGGCTCTCTAAAGGCGCTGTCACTTGTGAAGGAAGAAGGTTCTGGGGAGGAGAGGAAGAGCCTGCACCCCTGCCGGGCAGGAGGGAGTTCTCCGGGCTTCTGGGACTGTACGCCCTCTTCCTTCCGTACACCTGCCCCTCCTGGGTTGGCAGGCCTGCTCCGCGCCCCAGCTGTGTGACCTTGAGCAGGTGACCTTTGCTCTCAGGACTCGGTTTCCTCCCACATGGAGCGGGAATAAGAAGGGTCCCTCGTAGGACTCTGGTGGGCGCCCAACGGCTAATTGATACAAAGTAAGTGGAACGGTAGTTTCTGGCACACAGTAGGTGCTCAGGAAATTTGACCTATTGATACTGGTTGGCTCCTGAGGCTGTTTCCTCATCTGCAAGACGTGACTACAGTCCTTTGCTCGTAGGGAAGGACTCGGTGGGATCAGCAAGCAAAGCCCTTAGCACAGGACCGCACAGGGAGCCGGGCGCCCCATGGGGGGTAGCTGTTATTGACCTTGTAACTGGAGGTTCAAAGGATGTTCTTTTCTGCGGTTTCAGCTGATGCAGAAGATAAGAAACAACACAAGTGGAATCGGCCCACACACCCTCGGCCCCCCTCACGGGCCACCTGCGCTGGAGGTGCCCAGGCACCGAGCGGCACCGTGGCCAGCCTTGGCCCGCTCCCCGCTCAGGGGTGTAAGTGAGACGCGGCGGAGGGTGCAGGAGAAAGGAAGTCCACCCTATGGAGGCCTCTCCGTGCACCACGTGCTCCTTGGGGTGGTGGCTTCACTCCAGCCCCTCACCAAGATGGCTGTCCGCGCCAGCCCGGCTGTGCGTGGGCTCGGTCTCTGCCCACTAGGTGCTTAAGGCTCAGCGTTCGCTACCATCACGTCTGTTGGAAACCATCCTGAGGAGCTTGGATGTGTGGCCCGGGATTTAAGGCTGGCTCCACCGCCTGCCATCTTGTTTGTTGGTTTCTTCTGAGTGTCCTCAGCGCCCTTAGCTGAAGGTCTACTCTTTGTTATTAATTGTGATAACAGACTCCTAAAATTTCCCGGCGTAACCGTTTCTGAGTGTTCGGTTCTGTGCCATTACGGACACGTTGTTGGGTACGCGTCACAGTTGTCCCTCTCTGGGACTTGGTCACTGCACACAACGCAAATCTATACAACAGCTTCCTTCCCTGCAGCGTCCCCGGCAAATACCTCTCTACTTTCTGTCTCTGGATGGGACGCCTCTAGGGACCTCAATCAGTGGAATCATAATTTGTCTTGTGACTACTTCACTCAGCACCATGTCCTCAAGGCTCATCCAGAGCGTAGCGTGTGTCAGAATTTCCTTCCTTTGTGAGGCTGGCTCTTACTTCCAAGGCATTTCGGTCTAAGGCGTGGGTCTCGACTACCCAGAGGCATCCTGGGATTACAGCCTAGTCCCCGCTGCTCAAAGTGAGTCATCAATACACCAGGAAATTACAGAGCTGCACAAGGAAGTCCATGTGTGGTTCATTTTTGGAAGATTTCCCTCCCAATTGGTTAAAATAATAAAATTCCGAGTGCTTAAAGAGATAAATTTTTCTCATCTGGAAAATTCCCTTAACTGGAAAGTGCTATTCTCCATGAAATGAGGTTATTTCTATGCGTGCATAGGAGGTCCGAGTAGGAGGGAAAATGTTGGGAAGTGCTGTGGCCAAGGTGGACTTGAGGGTGAGCTCTGAGACGGTCCTTTACAGCACCCTCGGGGTGGGGGTGGGGACACTTGGGCTTCCCCCTTTTATCTGGGCACGCCCCATCCCAAGATGTGGTGGGGACAGGAGGGGGAGACCCAGGGTGCCCCACGTGACCACCAGCTGGGGTCCTCGTCGCGAATGACCGGCAGAGGCATCTGCCCTGACGTTCGGTGATCGTTTGGTGGCTGCGGCTCTGGCTGCAGCAACAGAAAACGAGCTCTCTTGGGGACTTCCTCTGGAACCTCTGATCCGTGAGGAGTTCGGGGCCTCAGAGCATAAGCCTGGCAGTTGGCCAGGTGTGAGCACCAGGCAGCGCAGAGCCGCGGATCGAGCCGTTAACAGAGCACTTATCCGGATGTTGTTATGGGTGAGGCCAAGGGACTTCCCTTCGACAGCCTGCCGCTTCCTGTGAGGCCTGCCGAGGGGAGGCCGGTGTGGGCTCTGCAGCTGTCCTGACGCTCAGCCCCAACCACAGAGGTGCCGCCACATCCATCTCCCTCTGCTGAACGAGAGAATCCAACGCTCTGCTCCCGACAGGAAGCCCAGGATCCTATAGGAACTACGGGTGTGAGAAACAGTGGGAGGGTTGGCCCTAACTGGTGGCGTGATGGCCATGAAACCCAGCAAGGTCTGATTCCTGCCCGTGAGGACCCATCGTCCTCTCCTGGGAGGTCTGAGGGAGGTGGGCACCCTAGGAAAAGCACCACTTCCTTCTTAGCTCGACAGAGGTCTTGAAATCCAGCCTGAGAATCCAGACAGCGAGGTCCCACGGAGAATCTCTTCCTTCCCATGGCCACGCCCCTGCTCTGTGGCACATCATTTTGGCTGCTGGGAGGGCAGGTGGGAGGAACAAGACAGGGAGACCCGTTTTTATCACTTCTATCCAGCCTTGTGCAGGAAGAAAAAGAAAATGCATAAAGAGCGGTGCCTGCATGGCTCAGTTGGTTAAGCTTCTGACCCTTGACTCAGGTCTTGATCTCAGGGTCATGAGTTCAAGCCCTGCGTTGGGCTCCACACTGGGCATGGAGCCTACTCAAAAAAATTGCAGAAAGGGGAGCCTGGCTGGCTCAGTTAAGCGTCTGACTCTTGATCCCAGCTCAGGTCACGATCTCCATGATTTGTGAGATCGAGCCCTGTGGTGGGCTCTGCGCTGACAGTGCTTGGGATTTTCTCTCTCCCTCTCTTTCTCTGCCCCTCCTCTGCTCACATTCTCTCTCTCCCTCAAAGTAAATAAGTGAACTTAAAAAAATGTTAAGGAAAAATGCTAAGGGTCCTTTGCATTTCCACATGAAATTTAGAATCAGCTACAGAAACAAAAACAAAAGTTCATGTTATCTGTGAACAGAGTTTAATCTCTTCCTTTCTCATCTGAATTCCTTTTATTTTTCTTGCCTTCGTACATTAGCTAGATCTTTCTGTACAGTGTTGGGTGGACAGAAGCAGTGAGGATGGACATTCTTTCCTTATTGCATATCTAGCAAAATGTCACCATTGAGTGTGATGTTAGAGGTTCTTTTTTTTAAATGTTTATTTATTTTTTGAGAGAGACTGAGAGAGGGAGAGAGACAGAGCACGAGTATGAGTAAGAGGAGGGTCAGAGAGAGAGAGAGGGAGACAGAATCTGAAGCAGGCCCTAGGCTCTGAGCTGTCAGTACAGAGCCTGATGTGGGCTCGAACTCACGAGCCATGAGACCATGACCTGAGTCAAAGTTGGACGCTTAACTGACTGAGCCCCCCAGATGCTCCTTATGAGGCCAAAGAAGGTCCCTTCCGCTTCTGTTTTGCTGAGATATTGTTGAATGCCTTTTCTGTATCCAGTGAGTCTAGTGAGACGATCATATGCATTTTATTTTTCACTCTGTTAATGTGGTAAATTGTACGGAGGGATTTTCAAATGTTAAACCCACCTTGAGTTGCTAGAACAAACCCCACTTCGTCATTATGCATTTCATTTTTATACACTGTTGGGTGGATGGCTAACCTTTTGTTAAGAATTCTTAATATCTATTTTGATGAGTGATTTGTTTGTAGTTTTATTATATATCTTCGCTGCGTTTTGGTATCAGAGGAATACTAGCCTCGTGAGATGAGTTGGGAGGTATTCCCTTCTCTTTTTCTGCAAGAGTATGTATGTAATTGAGATTAATTCTTCCTTAAATACTTGGTAGAGCTCACCAGGAAAGCCATTTGGACCTGGGATTTATTTTATGGGAAAATTTTGATGATAAATTCAATTTCTTTATAGCTATAGGGCTATCTAAGTTATCTATTTCTTCCTGAGTAAACTTTGATGATTGTGTTTTGCAAGAAATTTGTCTACTTCAACTTAGTTGAATTTATTGGTATAAAGATACTCATGATATTCCTGATTATGTCTAAAGAAGTTGTAGTGATGTTACCGTTCTCACTTCTGACACTGTAATTTTTGTCTTTTTTCCTGTCATCAGTCTGGCTAGAGATCTATCAATTTAATTGATTTTCTTAAAGAACTAGTTTCACTGATTTTTCTTATTTTGTATCCTACTTAATTCATTTCTGCTCTGCTCTTTATTATTCCTTTCTTCTGCCTATCTTGGGTTTCATTTGCTTTTATCTAGTTTCTTTTTAGACCACTTTCTTCTTTTTAAAATACAGGCATTTCGTGCTATAAAATTCCCTCTAAGTACTGCCTTAGCACCACAAATTGTGATTGGTTGTGTTTTATTTTAATATAGATACACTTCAGTTAAAACTATTTTCTAATTTATTTTAAAATTTCTTTTTTGAGTCATAAGTTATTTAGAAATGTGTTATTTAGTTTCTAAATTATTTGGGGATTTTTTAGGTGCCTCGTTAGCATAGCAAATAGAGTGTCAGTCTCATAAATATTTGGGGAGTTTCCAGATATCTTTCTCTTAATGTCTTCTAATTTAATTCCACTGAGGTCGGAGAATTTATTTTATATGGCTCGATTCCTTTCAAATTTATTGAGACTTGTTTTATGACTCAGGATGTGGTCTATCTTGGTATCAGTGTACACTGGAAAAGAAAACATATTCTACTGGGGAGCCTGGGCAGCTCAGTCAGTTAAGTGTCTGACTCTTGATCTCAACTCAGGCCTTGATCTCAGGGTCATAGGTTCAAGCCCCACCCAGCATAAAACCAAGAAAGAAAGAAAAGAAAGGAAATAAAGAAAGAAAAAAAGAAAAGAAAGAAAGAAAAAGGAAGGAAAGAAAGGAAAGAAAGAAAGAAAAAGGAAGGAAAGAAAAGAAAGAAAAGGGAAAAGAAAGAAAAAGAAGAAAATATATTCTACTGATACTGGGTACAGTGCTGCATAAATGTCGATTATGTTCAAGTTGGTGGAAAGTGTTGTTAATGTCTTCTATAGCCTCATTGATTTTCTCTTTACTTCTATTGGTTATTGACCAGGTTATTGAAACCTCCGACTAGACCTGTGGGTTTATCTATTTCTTCTTCATGTACTTTAAGTCTCTGTTATTAGGTGCAGGAACATTCAGGATGCATGTACTCTTCATAAAATGATAGGTTATGAAACAACTGCGTATTCCCTGGTAATATTCTTTGCTCTGAAATCTATCTTATTTGATATAAATATGGCCTCTCCAGCTCTTCAGAAAAATTTATGGTGGCATGTTATCTTCTTCCATTCTTTTCTTTTTCACCTACCTGTGTCTTATACAATTGGTTTCTTAAAGACGGCATATAGTTGGGTCTTGGTTTTTTTATCCAATTTGACAGTCTCGGCATTTTGATTGAGGAATTAGACTATTTACATTTGTCGCACTTGTTGATATGACTGGGTTTAAATCAATGGTCTTTCTGTTGATATTCTATTTCTCCTATCTGTTCTTGGCTTCTCTTTTCCCCTCTTTTGCTGCCTTCCTTTGGATTAGGGTTTATGATTTCATTATATCCTCTTTGTGGGTTTATTAGCTACACCTCTTTGTTGTCCTGTTTGGGTGGTTGGTCTGAGGTCCACCCGCACACTCTGGCCTGTCACCGTCTGTCTTCAGTTGGTGTTCTACCGTTTGGGGATAGTAGATAGACTCTAAAACAGTATACTTTCATTTCTTCTCTCCCCACATTTTTGTTATTGTTGTCAGACATTTTTCTCTACACATGTCATAAAACCTGTAGGGCATGGTTTTTATCTTTGCTTTAAATAGATACCTTCTAAAGAGACTTGAAAAATACCTTCCTAAATCTTTATGCTTACTCATGCAGTTGCCATTTCTGATGTCTTTCCTATTTCTTCTCCCATCTCTCCTCTCTTTTTCGGGGACTCTAATTCCACATGTTATTTGCAGTTCATCACAGCCTCTGAGTGCCGTCCAGGACGGTCTTACCTCAGACATTACGGTTTTCGTCTCTAGTTTGATGTTGGTCTTTTCCATGTCACTATATAACATGTTCAATTTCTCCTCTAGCTTCTCAGACATACAGAATACAGTTTTAAAATTTTTTTATGTTTTCTAAATTTATTTTTGAGAGACAGAGAGAGAGAGACAGTGTGAGCAGGGGAGGGTCAGAGAGAGAGAGACACAGAATCTGAAGCAGCTCCAGGCTCTGAGCTGTCAGCACAGAGCCTGACATGGGGCTCGAACCCACGAACAGTGAGATCATGACCTGAGCCGAAGGCAGATGCTTAACCCACTGAGCCACCCAGGCGCCCCCAGAATACAGTTTTAATAAGGGCTTCAAAGTTCTTGATGACTAACTTTATCATCTGTGTCACCTCTGGGTCAATTTCAGTTATTTGATTTTTCTCATTATAGACCATATTTCTCTGCTTTTTGCATACTTGGTAACTTTTTTTTTTTTAAGATTTATTTTTGAGAGAGAGAGAGAGAGAGGAAGGAGCAGAGAGAGGGGGGGACATACAATCCAATGCAGGCTCCAGGCTCTGAGCTGTCAGCACAGAGTCCGACACGGGGCCCAAACCCGCAAACTGCACGGTCATGCCCTGAACCGAAGTCGGACGCTTAACTGACTGAGCGCCCCAGATGCCCCGCATACTTGGTAACTTTTGCTTAGATGCTGGAAACGGTGAAATGTATCTTGCTGGGTACTGGGTGGTTTTGTATTGCTGTGAGTTTCCTGAGTTTAGTTCTGGGATTTTGGAAATAGTCTGATTCACTTGGGTCTTGCTTCTAAGCTTTGTTACATGAGATCAGAGTGGTCCTGTGTTTACGACTAATTTTTCCCTGCTACTGAGGCAAAACCCTTCTGAGTGCTCTACCCAGTGCGAGGTGAACTACAAAGACTTCCACTTTTGCTGGCAGGAACCAGCCCTATCTTCTGCCCTAGACTTCCGAGGGTTCTGCCTCTGAACACAGAGGCGTGCTGCTTTCTCTCCAGACATAGAATTTCCTCCAATGTGCATACTGATCGCTACTTGGTTAATACCTGAGTCTCTCTGCAGAGCCAGGGTCCAGAGCCCTCTGTGGAGCCCTCTCCTCTCCTCTCTGATTTCTTGAGAACTCAGGGAGATCACTGCGCTCCACTTGGGACTCTCCTTCGCCGTGGCGGTCTGGAAATGTTCTTGAGGCAGCAAACTGGGGCAGCAGGAGGGCTTACCTCTTTGTTTCTTGACTCTCAGGGGTCAGTATCCTTTGCTGTGTGAAGTCGACCATCCTGAAAGCCATTTGACTGAACTTTCAGTCATATCAGAGTAAATCCAGCGCCTACTCATTCATCTTGCTGGAAACTGAAAAGCTCATCAGCATTTATTTGGAAATAAAACAATCCGTGGACCAGCGTTGCCCACTTCCACATCTTCTAGAAGAAAAGAATTCAGAAATAACCCAGAATTAGAGGAATCAACTGATTTTTTTAAGGTATTACTGTAGCCATTTCATAACAACATCATGCTCACTCAAGAGAAGAGCACCAGTAATTCGACAATTCCTTACTTCCTCCCCTGGAGGCTGAAAACCATGACCAACTCAAGACAACGGGCGGCGCCTGCAGAAAAAAACGCGGCCCTCCCCCAACCTGCATGATTCCCAAGCTCCCTGCCGGGCACTCACACAGAAGCACCACACGCTGCCAAAAGTCGCACAATGGCCACACATCTCCACTGGGACCCAGAGTCCCCCACAGACTTCTCCCAGGATTTTTAAAAAATTTTTTATGTTTTTTATTTATTTTTGAGAGACAGAGAGAGAGAGCACAAGCAGGGGAGGGTCAGAGAGAGAGGGAGACACAGAATCCGAGGCAGGTTCCAGGCTCTGAGCTAGCTGTCAGCACAGAGTCCAATGCGGGGCTCGAACCCACGAACCATGAGATCATACCCTGAGCTGAAGCCGGATACTTAACCCACTGAGCCACCCAGGTGCCCCTTCTCCCAGGCTTCTAACTTGTGAGGAGCTCCAGTGAGTAGTCCTTTCTAACTCAGTAGGTCACTTTGCTTGCGTGTGAAAGAAACCTAAGGGATTCTGTGCTGCAGAACAGACGTTTTCAGGTCCACAGACCCTTAGAGAGAATGCTGCCCAGAAGCTTGGACACTTGGTCCCTCAGTGGCTCTGACGCCAGTAGCTGAGATATAGATGGAGAATTCTGCTTTAAGGCTGAGCTGGTGGAGGTCTAGCTTCTTCTCTAGCCCTTGGCCCTTCCCTACCTCTCAAACCTTACGTTAGCACCGGGAAAACCAACCAAAGCAAGACAGGAGTAATACTTGATGGCATTCAGAAACCCACACATGGTAATGGATCACCCAAGACCCTGTTTCCTGCTACTAGTAGGCAGCTGATAAGTCAAGTGTACTTTGCTCTACACAGAAATTTTGCTGTAAGGTAAAATAAACACCTTTGATTAAGAATCTAATTGAAGGGGCGCCTGGGTGGCTCAGTGGGTTCAGCGTCTGACTCCTGACTTTGGCTTGGGTTATGATCTCACAGTTCAAGCCCCATGTGCTGACAACGCAGAGCCTGCTTGGGATTCTCTCTTTGTTCCTCCCTGGCTCGCTTGCTCCTCTCAGAATAAATACATAAACGTAAAAGAGATTTAAGAAAAAGAATCTAATTGGAAATTATATTGGCTTTTAGATTAGAATAGCTCTATCTACGCAGACAAGTTGTGCTCATGCCCCGATCAACATTTCCTGACCAGCTGAGTAGAGTCAAGCCCTTTTCCACTCCAGGCCATCCGATCTAATCCCTTCAGTACAAAATAATCATTACAGGCAGGATAGGCCATTGGAAAGACAAGCGAGTGGCAGAGAAACTCAGCGTGCACTCTGATGTTGTAACTAAGAGGCAAGTAGATCATCAAAAGGCTCATCTCTACCATAAAAATCAGACCATGGGGCGCCTGGGTGGCTCCATCGGTTCAGCGTCTGACTTCAGCTCAGGTCATGATCTTACCGCTCATGAGTTCCAGCCCCGCATTGGGCTCTGTGTTGACAGCTCAGGGCCTGTATCCTGCTTCCAATTCTGTGTCTCCTTGTCTCTCTGCCCCTTTCCCATTCACACTCTGTCTCTTTCTCTCAAAAATAAATAAACGTTAAAAAAAAAATAATGGGGCATCTGGGTGGCACAGTTGGTTGAGCGTCCGGCTTCAGGCTAGCTCAGAGCCTGGAGCCTGCTTCAGATTCTGTGTCTCCCTCTCTCCCTGACCCTCCCCTGCTCGTGCTGTTTCTGTCTCTCAAAAATAAATTTAAAAAAATAATAAATAAAAAATCAGACTAGAAGCTGCTTCTGAGGTAGAGTTTTAATTTCTGTGTACCATTAGCAGGCTCCAATTTCAGGCCCAGTGCATTCTGAGACCTCACTTCAATGCAGATCGCAGCAAAGTGAAATCTTGTCTTCACAGGTGCCATTCTGCTGGGGAAGATTGTGCTGTGAGGGCATTAGGAACCCCCAAAAGCAATTAGGGGCAAATCTCGGTAAACAGCCAGAAGTGAGAGGAGGGAGGACCTGCCTGGTGTGTACCTTGGAGCTACGGGCACAGTTTTCTGAGGCCAAGCAAAAGCCTCAAGGGGCCATGTGCTCCTGCCACTCCTCAGTCCCTCGGAGACTCTAAGGATCCATGGGAGAGAGGAGGTCCCCACGACGGGGCTTCCAGCCACTGATTTCTTTTTCATTTTTTAAATTAATTCATTTCTGAGAGAGAGAGGGAACACAAACAGGAGAGGGGCAGAGAGAGAGAGGGAGACAGAGTCCGAAGCAGGCTGCAGACTCTGAGCTGTCAGCACGGAGCACGACGTGGGGCTCGAACTCACGAGCCATAAGATCACGACGTGAGCTGACGTTGGTCACTTAACTGACTGAGCCCCCCAGGCGCCCCTCCAGTAATCAATTTCTGTGGCTGAGTATGTGAAGATAAAACGTGCACCACAACGGATTTGATGGTGGATCTTTTTCTGACCCAGAGAATGTTTCCTGCGCAAGGTGACCCAGCAGGCGTATCTTTCTAAGTTGTGATACTCTGAGAAAGAGCTCACCTCTGGCCAGCCATTCCGTTTGTTTCGGAGTGTAAAGAGCTAACAGACCATGTAACTCCAATCTTTTTTTTTTATTTTTATGTTTTTTATTTATTTTTGGGAGACAGAGAGAGACGGCGTGAACAGGGAGGGTCAGAGAGAGAGGGAGACAGAATCGGAAGCAGGCTCCAGGCTCTGAGCTGTCAGCACAGAGCCCGACGCGGGGCTCGAACCCACAAACTGCACGGTCATGCCCTGAACCGAAGTCGGACGCTTAACTGACTGAGCCCCCCAGGCGCCCCCACGTAGCTCCAATCTTGCAGCTGACTCCAGTTTAGCTCTTTGGTTACGGCCATGTACTTATGAACACAAGAATCATTACGTACAGTCAGAGAGAAATGGGCCAGGAATGGGGGGAGCTTTGCACTCTGCTCACTCCAGTGACGATAAAAAAAGTACTTCTGGCTTTATACAGTCCCCAGCAGGTCTAGATGAGCGTATTCTCACTCGTCCTTTCTATGGCTGACGAAACCAGGGCTCAGGGAGGTTAAGTGACTTGTCTGAGGTCACCCAGGCAGGATGGGATCTTGGTCCAGACAACACCCATGATCTTAACCAACTAGCTGCTAGCCTGAGTCACTTTCTTCTCCTCTTTGGGTCTCGATTCCCTTCTGTGCTCAAGGGGGAGACGCAAAGGGGGTCACCTTTAGTTCCCACATGGGCCAGCTTTGTCCCACAGATGGACCGCCTCCTCCCTGAGCACACGTCTGACGGCCAGCAGCACACTCGGTGAGGAGACGGCCTGGGTGACAAGTGTGTGGCTGGACCGGCCGGGCCCAGCGTGCACGAGAGGACGCGGGGAGTGCGTGCCGCGCTGGCGGCGTGCTGGCCAGGGCCGCACACAGGAAGTATGACAGTCACTAAGCACTCCTGGAGGATGACCGCCGGCCCCGCCATCTGGGATGCTCACGACTGCACCACAGTCTGAGCCCTGCTTGGCTTGCGTGTCTTGGGGATGACGTTTACTCTGTTTCCCGAATGGCTCAAAATGAAAAAAGACAACCTACAGGCGAGAGTGAGGCGAGGCCAGATGCGCGAAGCCCTCACCTGGGGAAGAGGATCCAGGGCTCAGCTCAGCTCCGAACAGCTGCTGCTACTTGATAAACAGACGGGCCCCGGGCAGGAGGGGTTCGGGCCAGGCTGTCAAGTCCCCCACGTGACAGCGCTTTCGTTTCCCTCACTGGGGCACACATCCTGTTCCCTAAAACTCAGAAAACGAAAGCGATTTAAAAGCAAACATCTCCAGACGTGAGAATTCTAAATGCTTCCGAACACGCTGTCTGGCGACCATCACACTATTCCATCAGCTCACACAGCTCCCGTCAGCCACAGCCAGTGACTCGGAATCCAGCACTCGGGCCCGTCCTGCCCCCCCACGACCCCCCTGGCCAGCGGGAGGGCTCTGGGGTGGTGAGGTCAGCAAGGGGTAGGGCCAGAAACCTAGAGACTGAAAGGTTGGGGGTGGGGGGTGCAGGGGACCCTCCCCTGGGCCAGGGGGGGGGTTTTGGCCTGAGGCCCTGCCCCTCCTCTGGGGAGCCTGGTCCAAAAGCGAGCACTGCTGGTCAGCTCTGGGGGTGGCCCGTGCCCAGGGCAGGGGACAGCGGGGCTCGTCCGTGGATGTCCAGTGGCTGTGCCAGGCCCCGTCCTCCGGCACACCTGCCCTGTGCGGTAGGCAGGATCTGCCCCGTTTTAGTTTGGGCCAGAGGATGTGACCCGCTCCAGTTGAAACGTGTCAGAGAGCCTCACACCCAGGGGTCCCTGTGTCCGGTCTGTGCTCGTTGTCACCAGAGTGTCACAGACAGCTGCTGCAGTGCCAAGCCAATGCCTTCCTGGGGCCAGGGCAGTGGGGACAGGCGGGGGCTCTGGTAGGCCCGGGCAGAGAGCACCAGAGCCGGCCCAGGCCCCACGCTAACACCACCCTTGCTGCGTGGCCCTGGTGTGATGGGCTCCTGACCCGTCCCCGAGCCTTGTCATCTCCTGCTGGGGTCTGGCTGTGGAGCTCGTCCTCGCTTCTGCCTGGGAAGTTGTTCCGGGTGGCATTTATTCCGCGGCTCCTGACTCCCGCTGTCTTGGGCTGTCATGGGCGGACAGACGAGGCTGACATGGGACCGGCCCTCTGGGAACTGACTTCTGGAGGTGCGGGGGAGACGGACGAGATAAACACATCAAACGATCGATTCCACAAATAAATGTAATTGTGGCGCCTGCGTCAAACGAGTGCAGTGGGACAGGAGAGAAAGAGAGGGGAGCTGTTGAGTCTGTCGGGCAGGCATCGGGGGAAAGTGTGGTTATTGAACCTGAGCCCAGCAGGTGGGAACGGCCTGAGGATGCGCTCAGCTGCAGGAACTGAGTGTGGAAGCCCCAGGGGGGTGGGAAGGACACCGGGCCATCAAGAAGGGAGAAAGTGCAGAGGGGCCTGGAGAGTCAGGACAGAGAGGCGAGGGAGGGGGCGGATGGGGGAGGAGGGGCCAGACGTGGGACCTGCAGGCCACGGTCAGGACTCTCGGTGGAAGGCCAAGCCAGGGTGCGAATGCAGACATGAACTCGGGCAGGGCAGGAAGCAGCACCTCTTCGGTGTCCTTCCGGCCCCCGTCCAGCCAGGCCAGCGAGGGGAGGCTGGGGTGGGGCACTGTGACGGGGGAGAGCCCAGCTTGCTGCCGCGTGCAGCAGTGGGCTCCTGCCGGCACCCCCCTCCCCGCACAGCAGCTGGTGATCTAGGGCCGAAAACAATGCGGAGAATCTCCGGCCAGGGCCGTGGAATGGACAGGATTCTATTTATAAGCAGAGAGGGGCTGAACAATGGAGCAACTGCCGCCTTGGTGGGTCTGTGGCTGACCTCCTGTGGGACTCTGGAAAGCCTCAGAGCCAGACCCCGGAAGAGACGGCAGGAAGGGGGGGATTAGACAGCTCAAGGGCACGAAGCCAGCTGCTTCCTCCAGGGTCGGAGGCCTTCATCAGAGAGCGGCCAGTCAGCCCCCATCTGCGCGTGGAGCGCCCCAACGTGAGCCGATGGACTGAGCCTCTGGCCCCCTCCCCAGCCTGTGGTTTAGATGGATGATGACCACCGTCCAAGGCTGGCTCACGGGCATGGGGTAACCGGACCGGTGCGTGATCAGGGCGCAGCAGTGTCCCTGGCACGAGCAGGCGGGTATTTCTTCTGACATGAAGGACTACAGGGGGGAAGAAAAGTGCTGAGAGCCACTGGTGGATGACCCGGGTGACGGGGGCGGAGGCGGGTGGTGGCGGGCAGGGAAGGGGGCTCTGCCGGCGTCCTCCTGGCTCTGTTCCCACCCGGCTTAGGACTCCGCAGATGGCTCACTCTCCTGTTCACGGTCTCGTCTAGAAGGTGCGGGTTGCAGTATCCAGCCTGTAGGTTAAACGTGAAAACGCCTGTTGAGCACTTAGGACAGACGGTCCCCGGCCCCACGGGAAGCATCCAGGGAACGGTCACCGTTATAACTGAATACAGGAGAGGAACGGGCTAGAAACACCACCGGCCGGGAGCGACCTCTGCTTGGGCCCAGTGACACCAATGATGGGGCGGCTCCCGCAGGAAGGTTCCCTGCTCAAAGATTTGGGAAATGGCAGACGATTTCATCTTACTCATTTGCAAAGCAAATTTGCATATTAAAGGCTCAAAAGAGCCCTTCAATGGGAAAATCTGTGGAATTGTGCTCTGTCTGGTCTTTTCCCCAACTTACTTGACCACAGAGCCCTTTTTAGTTTGGGCTGAATATGATCTTCCCGTAGGAAACTTTTCTTTTTTCTAATGAAAATGCAATTTTTTTTTAAACGTTGATTTATTTTTGAGAGAAAAGGACAGAGTGTGAATGGAGGAGGGTCAGAGAGAGGAGACGCAGAAGCAGCTCCAGGTTCTGAGCTGTCAACACCGAGCCCGACACGGGGCTTGAACCCACGAACTGTGAAATCTGAGCCCCCCAGGCGCCCCTCCCGTCGGACACCTTTCAAACACAGAAGCGGGGGCTAAAGCAATCCTGGTCTAACTGCTGGATTCCACAAGCGAGGAGGGAAGAGCAGACAAACCAGGGAGGACGAGGGGGACACGGAGCCTGACAGCCCAGCCGGGACCCGGCAGGCAACCCCCAGAAAGAACGAAATGGAAGGGTGGGCGAGCGCTCGGGGGCGCCGGCCAGGCGGTCAGTGGGACAGTAACGGAGCCCGAGGGATGAAGGCACTGAGGGAAGGGAGAGACTGAGGCCCAAGCCCGGGAGGGAGCAGGGAGGAATGGGAGGAGCCGTGGCAGGAGGCAGGGTGAGGGTGAGGTCAAGGGAGGCACTCCCCAGTCCCACGCATCATGGGGGCGTCCACAGAGGAAGCGATCAGGAGCTGATGGCCCACTTGTGCTGCAGAGAGAGAGAGAGAGAGAGAGAGAGTGTGTGTGTGTGTGTGTGTGTGTGTGGGTGTAGCAGCTGACATTTGACCTCTGTGTCTCTCACTGACAATTTCAGAAAGATCCCTTACCTTGGATTAATGGCAAAACAAAAAACAAAAAAATGAAACAAAACACACTGATGGGAGTGGGCTCTCTCTCAGATGCTCCCCTGGAGGGAGAGACTTCTGGTTACTGCAGTCCAAGGGTTTCTCAAAATGCGGCCCCCACATCACCCGCGAAGCTGGTCAGGAGCGGATTCCAGGGCCCCAGTCAGCTCTCCGACCAGAATCTCAGAGCTGAGCACTCAGGTGTCAGAGCTTGGTTAGTGGGGGACGGTCCTTCATCCAGGGGTGTCCCGTGTTTGACAAGGGGCTGGACGATGCCCCCCACTCTCAACTGGAAGAGGGCCGAGCGGGAACCCAGAACTTTCCCCTGGAGGGAGGACAAGGCCCTGTGAGGGGAGAACCTTCTTTGGGCCAAGCAATCCTCACAACGCTCCAAACGACCCCTTGCAAAACCTTCACCCCAATCTCCATCCACCTCTGGTGACAGAGCTCGTGAGAGTTAGGACCAGGTCAGCCTACGGAGTCCACACGCGCCCTGCAGCGCAAAGACCTGACCTAGAAACTTCTCTGGAGGTTGCCAGAAACGGAGAGCCAAGCCAAGGGCGAGCCCCAGGACGCTCACGCCAACAGCGCCGACGGGACTGCTGACTCAGGTGCCAGAGGCTCCGCAGCCGCACCGACACGCACGGGGATCTGCGCGCACGCCCTTTTTATGTGGGGGTTGGGGGAGGTTCCTCTGTCCTCAAGAAACCCAATTTGTGGCCTCTACCACCGTGGTGCCTTTGGAAGCGCCAGTTATGAATATGTGGCACCGGTGTCTGGAAAAGCCAAGCAAAACACAACCTCGCTCATTAAGGCGTCTTCCCGTCCCTCCTGCCTCTCCGGGGCCGCGCCAGCAGGAGCGCAAATGGAGCCAGGGAGGCTGCCGTCCACCCGCTGCGCGACGAGAGCGGGGGCCTCTTCCCGGGCCCAGGCAGCCCCGGCGGTCCCCTCCCCTTGCGGGGACCTGGTCCCTGCACCCCTACCGCGGCCCCCTGCCTGCCCCTCCTACAGACAGGCTCAGGCCCCCGGGAGCTTGGGTTTCGGCGGATGCACGCAGGCTGCGCCGGGAGGACCCGACAGGAAGGCAGAGGGGCCGGAGCATGGGCAGCGAGTGGCGGGGGCGTTACCGGGTCGGGCGCAGCCGACGTGGCCTCATGGAGGATGTCACATGCCACCTCAATGCAGGATTAACGCAGAGAATTCAGGGTCAAGGGTTTAGGCCGAACCAGCTTCTATTAATAAAAAAGAGCCTCGGGGGAGAAACGGGAGGGCAGGAGGCTGGCTCGCTGTGGGTGCCAGTCGGCAGGATGACGTGCCGAGGCAGGAGTCCGCTCTCGTCACCTTGCCCCCGTTACAGCGAGGCTCTCTGCCGTGAGCTCTTTCCAGTCGGTCTGAGTTCCTGTCGTGTCCAGCTGGGCCCCGTGTGCGACCTGGAGAGAGCGCAGGCGGCAGGAACAGGCCCCGGGTCTAGCTGTGTGGGCGTTGTGGGGGCTGTCCCCTGCTCCACAGCCGAGGCGGCCTCAGGTAAGAGCAGGGGGAGACTGACTCTTTGGCTCCCCAAGGACCAAAAAGGGCACACGTTCAACGACTCAAGCCAAGGCTCTTTGAGAGAGGCAGGTGCCCCGGTTAACGGAAGGTCCAGACAGACCCCTGCTCTCTTCTCCTGGGCCATGCCGGGAGCAAGGGTAGGTCACCCAGGGACCCGTGGATCTAAGCCGGTGTGCGGTCCTGAAGCCTAACGGCCGCTCAGCGCCCATGGGCCCGCAGGCCCTGCTCCGGGCCTCCCGTGTCCCGCTCTGCAGGACGGGGGCTCCAGACGCGGTCCTTCCCGCAGAGCTCCCAGGCGAGACCGGCGGAGTGGGACCGGCAGGGGAGCCACGGCGCAGGGCGCTGCCCCGACGTCCGCCCGTCCCGTCAACAGACCACGCTGGCTGGAACGTGACAGGCTAATTCGCATGGAGAACTTTTATTAAAACATTTTAAAACAGAACTTTTCACTATGTACAACTCTAAACAACCCTTCCTGGCCTTCCCCGGCCAAGACCCGAGCCAGCACAGGGTCGCACTCTGGCCTGCGAGGACAGAACCCTCACGCCTGCTCTGGAATTGGGGGGCGGGTCCTGGTCTGTCAGCAGCCGCCTAGGACATCGCGGGCCTGAGAAGTAGAATGTGCCCAGACCCGAAGACGACGGCAGTGCCCCGTACCCTGCTGGGACGGAAGCCGGGCCCTGCGCCACCCCAGCCGCCGCCTGGCCGTGTTGGGGAGCAGGGCCTGCCTGAGGGTTATCTGCGCTGCTGCCAACACACAGCGGCCCCGGCGGGGGCCCAACGTCACTGTCACTGCAGATAGAGGCCGTCTCCTCCATCGCTCCTCTGCAGGGCGGAGGGAATGGGCGTGGGACACACAGTGCCCGGAGCCATGCTGCGCAGCCACGCGGCCCCGTTATCGGCACCCAGTGGCCCATCGCCCGTGCTGGCCTTGCGGCGACCTGGGCTTTCACCGAAGGAGCTGCTGCCTCTTCTAAAACTCAGCTGACACCTGCGTGAGCTTCCTCCCTCCACCCGACCACAAAGAAGAGGTACCGCGTCATGGCCTCAAAAAGGTGGCCGACGCGAGGGCCCGGGCTGAGGCGGCGGGGGGCACCGGGGAGAAGCTCCCGCCTGCCCACTTCCTGCATCGACCTCGTTCGCCGGGGACTTCCGGGGCTGTCCTTGAAGACACGCACTGCGGCTGGCAGGCCGGGGAGGGTTCTAGAGCCACAGCACTGAGGACACCTCTCTCCGAGGCTGTGACCTGACAAAGCCCACATACATTCTGCACGAAAACAGACCAAAGAGTTTAATAAACGGGGGGCCAGGCGGGGGCACACGACAACCAACACAAAACAGAAAATGAAACAGACAAGCCATCAAGCGTCTCTGGAGTTTTGGTATCTGCTGTTTCTTCCTGGTGCTTCAGGGAGAAAGTCCACGCGCCAGGACCTCGCCAGCGCCGCTCGGGGACGAGGCGCCGGGAGCGCAGTTGGTCCCGGGAAGGCACGAGGACACCCCCTCAGCTTCTCCAGCTGCCGAAGCCCTGGACAGACCTGCAAGGAAGCGCCGGGAGACAGGCGGGTCAGCAGCTGCGCGGAGAAGGGCCTCGGGGCTCATGCAGCCGCCAGCGGTCAGGACTCGGCCGGCTGATGGCAGCGAGCCCACGCAGAAGCACAGGGCGCGGATCAAAAATAAGGCGAGGTGATGGCCCGGAGGCCCGCGGCAGCGCGAGGCTTCTGGGCCGCTAACGGGGAGCTAAGCAGCAGCAGCGCTCCGCACCCACCACGCAGGCCCTGCTCACCGGGGGGCACGCTCTTCTCTCTCTTAGGCGTGGCCCTCGAGCAGGCCAGGCCTGGCACCTTCTGCCGGTTTCCTAACGAGAGTAGCAGGTCCACAAGACCCAAAACCCGGCGCGACACCCCATGCATCCAGGACAGGCAGATGCAACAGGAAACGGGAAAAGCGGATAGAAATGTACAAACAGCAAAGGTTTGTAGCCACATTTTCACATGCCACACACTCCTCCCTCCCGTCCAATGGCTGGAAGCTGGAGATGGGTACTCACGAGTTAGATGATCCGAAGGTGAATGCTGAAAAAGATGGAAAGGGTGGAGGGAAGTGAGCACCCGCCCTTGGGAGGCGCGCCCGCAGGCCAGGACGCCGGTGAAGGGCCCTTCTGGGTTCCTCCCTCCCCCGTGCCGAGTGTGGGCAGTGGGGCCCAGGCACGGCGCCTCCCACTCGGCGGTTGTGGGGCCACACGGACCCCTTTCGTTAGGAAACTGTCTTTCATCTGCCATCGCTTGCGGTTTCGTTGTGAGACCGGAGCAGCAAGGACACGTGGTCCCGGCCCAGCCCGGCTGCTCACTCTCTGGCCCTTTGGGCAAAGAGGCCGCCTGGAGATTCTGGCTTCGTTTGTGAAACAGCGCCCCCGCCTCGCTCTGCCCCTTGCGGAGTGCTGCACACGCAAAAGCAGAGCGCGCGTGGCCTGCTGTCTGAAGAGGGAGGGCTGACCAATCAAGAGACGTTTCATCAAGTCTCTACGCCTTATTTTTTGAGTTTGCCGGCTTGCATCTTTAAACCAAGGTTTAGTGAGATGGTTATTATTTGGGGTTCTCAAATCTTGAGAGGAAATCAAGTCCGTCTCTTCTTTCTTTCGTAAGAAAGGGTACAATGTCGCACATCTAAGCCGAAAAGCAGCACGTGTTGTTGTCTTTCAACCACTTTCGGCCCGAAGAATACGAAACCGAACAGCCAGGCAAAAACCACTCGTGTGGTCGGGGGGGTGGGGGGCAGGCGTTTCCTAAAGGAAAGGGCGGGGGTGGGCGGGGTCGGGGGGCTGCGCCGAGGGAACCACGTCTGGCCACCTACCTCCTCCGCCGGATCCGAAGCTGGAGAAGCCCCTGCTCTGGGCCCCGAATCCCGAGGTCTGCTGGGACAGGGATCCGAAGGTCGGGGCGTTCTGACCTGCCAGCGTGCCGAAGGAGGTCGTGTTGCTGCTGCTCCCAAACCTGGGTTTCGGGGGGAGACGGGCCGCGGTCAGGGCGCCGCCGCCACACGCTCGGCCCCCGGGAGCTCTGGGGCGGCACGCACGGCACGTGCGCATCGAGGGGGACGCGCTTGGTTTAAACCTTGCGGCCTCTCAGAAAGCACGGGCCAGGGCCCAGGCCCCATCTTGGCCTTGGGAAGGAAGAGGGTGGGGGCACGGTCCCCCAAATCCAACCGGTCCAGTGTGTCAGCTTTTATCCCCGTCTGGAAGGTCGGGTCATCTGGAAGTTAAGCAGCCCTACAATGTCCGCTCTTTCTCTCTCTGATAATTCTTGAACTTCACCCAGCGCCTGGACACTTCTCATTCATCCACAAGCCTGGCCCCCGGTTACTGGTCTTCAGCTCCTCTCTGGATCTTGACTCTGCGGACCTCCCACGATGAGGTGAGGGTCTTCTGTGAGCAGACCCTCCCGGGGGTCCTGACTGCTCCTGCTCTGTCCCTGCCCCACGGTGAGGGCTCCTCAGCTGTCCGCCAGGGGCAGACCAGGGACCCGGGACTTCTCGGGCCAGAGCTGGTACTTGTCAGCCCTCTCTGACAGAATGGAATGAACCAGCCGGTCAGCCCCCCTCCCAAGGCAGAATACGATACTTTTCTACTGGTAAAGAGAATAGCAGGTTTCAAATAAGTAAATAAAACCTCAAGATTCCCAGTCAACCCCAAGGCCTCCAAGCCCGCAGTGGTCTGTGCGGAGCGGTCCCTGCAGACCTCAGGGTCCGTCGGAACCTGCCAACAGCACTGCTTTAAGTTGGCCCTAACACTCCTTTAAAAGCTTTTCTTAACTTTAATTCTTGGGGTTTCCTGGGGGAAACTTAAAAGAACTTGCAGTCTCTACATGAAATCCAGGAAGCAATACATCAACTTGCTCACCGTCTTGAAAGCGGCCAGCATTTCTGCACTGGCGTCTTTCGTGCAGGGAAAGGGTATGAGTGAGAACATACTTTGGTTTACTTTCCAGAAGAGGCTGCATCACCTCCCCAAGATTCACCGGAGGTGCTCTGCCTGCTCCCCCAGACGAAGGCCCCATGGTCTCCCCCAGTCTTCAGCCTTCCACACCGTGAGCCCTGCGGCCGGCGCCGGGGCCGGGTCTCCTGAACGAGTCACTTTGTCATCATCCCCACATACGTTTTATTGGAACTCTGGTGCGGTGAGAGCCATTTGTTCTCCTCTTGGGGTTCTGGCAACCAGAGAGAATTTCTGGCGCCCTTCAAAGCCAATCCCTAATATGGCGTTTTCAAGTGAAGATGTGCACAAGGCAGTCAGAGCAGCCTTGAAGGCTGAGCATCACTGACTCCGAAATGTGCAGAGGGGCCCAGGCAGCGCCCCGTGTGGAATGTGGCTGGCCCGTGGGACTATGCCCCGAATACCCACTCTGGGGGTCTGAGCGGAGCCAGGGACACAGCAGTGGCTTGCCTAAGGACAACAGGTAGACAGCAACAATCCCAAGAGGAAAGAATGCGGCAGAAACGGTTCATTTTGGTCGCCACGCAGGGGCAATCCCGGCCAGGACGTCGCCAGGAGAGACTGCTTCTCTTTCTCTGACCTTCCTTTAGTCCCACCAGGAGAACAGGGGTCCGTCCGCCGATCAGCACGCCGCATTTCCGGGGGATGGCACCCCGCTCCCGCCCACCCGCACGCTCGGCAGACTCTGGCTGGGGAGAAATGAGCCTCCCCAGGGAGGAACAGGAGCCCTGGACTGATGGTTTGCCGACCTCAAGGGAGGGGGCTTCAGCGCAGTCAGGAGGGGAAAACGCAAGAACGATCTTTCTAAAGCTGGGGTCCCGGCCCCCAGTGCTGTCGGCGGTCCCGAGGTCCCCCCCGCCCCCCCCCGGGGGGCTTACCCGAATCCTCCTGCGCTGGCGGCTGCAGTACCCTCTCCGAACACTTTGCCTCCCGTCGAGCCCAGAGGGCTTGTAAAGGCTGGGGCTGAACCGAATGCTGGCACCCCTCCAAACCCAGGGGATCCCCCAAAAGTAGGAGGGCTGCCAAACACTGGAGCAGCACCGAAGCCACCTGAGCAAAACAGAGGCAAACAAACAGAAACAGGAAAAAAAGAAAGGAGACAGGAAGAGAAGACAGTGAGCGGTGAGAAATCAAATCAAAGAGGAAAGAAAAAGGGGTAAATACGTTAGATGTTCAAATGCCAAAAACCATCGTGGGGGGCAACAGCCCTTCTAAATGCTGACCCCCCATCTCTAGCAGAGGGGGCGGGGCCGCCGGGGAGGCTCCGGGAACTCTCAGACCCCAGCAGGCCTCGCGTCTGCCCCGAGGACCCTGGGCCCCGCCCACGGGCAAGCCTCGTGGAGCCAGAGGGTCACCAGGACCGACCTGGCGCGTTTCTGAGCCCTGCCCGGTCCCACCGTGCTGTTCGGGCACGCCGTGCTGAAAAGGCATTCCTGAAAATTCCACTTCCTGCCGGAGTGTCAGGGATGACAGGGGTGACAAATGTGATTACTGTCACGACACAGGCAAAACTCCTAGCTTCATGAAGACCCACGTTTACGAAGCTACAGGCTCCGAGTCTGCTCTCGGGGAGAAGGGGCGAACTGGGGCACAGGAGAGACGGAGGGCGTACGGCACCGGGGCTTCTTATTTATTTAAAGCCTTACGGTTCTCACGTCTCTCCTCACAGAAAAATTTCTTCCAAACCGCTCTGTCTCCGCAGGCAGGAGCCAGCCCTCCTCGATACAAAAGCGCAGGGCACTTCCTCTGTGGGGGACGGCTGCGGGAGAAACATGGGACGGCCGCCGCCTGGGCCTGAGGACGGCCCCCGGAGCCTGGTCCCCTGCCGCACGTGGGTGGACACGGCCCCGGGGGGGGGGGGGGGACACGCACACAGGCATCACCGTGCCGGGCGCTTCCTTCTGCCCCCGAGGGGGCTCCCCACCCCCAAGATGCCGCTTACCTCGTTTTAGGCTATGAGCAGAGACCCCCAGTGAGTGTCTGTTGAACAGAATGCTCTAGAGGGGAGTCTCTTAACACAAGCACTGGCCGAGGGAGCGACATGCTGAAGGGAAGGGGATCAGCACCGGCGCAGGTAACGAGGCGCCAGGGACACTAGACGGTCACCCCTTTCGGGAGGCCGGTCCTGCTGTCAGAGGGGCGGCTGGGGCCTTACATGAGCATAATCACACAAATTCCTGCTACCTGACTCGGGAAAGGTCAGACTCTGGGTGGGAAGGGCTGTGGGCTGGATTCTCTCGTTATTTGTTATTTGGCGGCTCACTCCTGCATTTATTCACCGTTGCCGGTGAGGATACGTTTTGTTCATGCTCCGGTTTGGGTTAGCATTCTAGATTTTAAAACCTTGAGTGAAATTCCAAGCCATGATAACGGAGACTTGTTGGGTTACAAACACGAGAGACTGGAAAAAAAAAAAAGTGCTAAAAAACCCTTGCAGCTGAATAATTTACGACCGATCTCAGATCTCCTTACGCTTTCTTCCTAGACGCGGCTCTGTGTCTGGTGCCTGAGCGTGCACGACGCAGGCTCGTGGGTGGGAGGCGAGCGAAAGATGAGAAGTCACAACGACACAGAAAGTAAACCGCGGGGGGGGGGGGGGGGGGAGATACACACACACACACACACACACAC
>PJEM01015791.1:0-28510 GCA_004023845.1 Helogale parvula | reverse complement strand
GTCGGTTAAGCGTCCGGCTTCGGCTCAGGTCAGATCTCATGGTTCGTGGGTTCGAGCCCCGCATCGGGCTCTGTGCTGACAGCTAGCTCAGAGCCTGGAGCCTGTTTCAGATTCTGTATCTCCCTCTCTCTGACCCTCCCCTGCTCGTACTGTCTCTCTCTGTCTCTCAAAAATAAATAAAAAGCATTAAAAAAAAATTAAAAAAAAAAAACCAAAAAAAAACCCAGAAGTTCTGCAAAACTCAGTAAAGTGCAAGAAAAAGTATACCTCTATTCACAAAAAATATTTTATGTATTTAAAAATTTATGTAAAAATTTTATGTGTTTAAAAATATGTTTAGTTTAAATTAAGAAAAAATAAAAATAATAAAAATAAAAAAGGTTAAGAGATCTCTAATCTAGGAGTGCCTGGCTGACTCAGCCAGTAGAGCATGTGACTCTTGCTCTCAGGGTCATCAGTTTACGCACAGAGCTTGCTTAGAGAAATTAAAAAAAAATAAAAGTAATCTGGAGAAAATAAACACTAGAATGCAAATTTAAGAAGTATTATATATTTAATAGGAAAAAAAAGTTGAATGTTTAAGATAGCAAAAATATTAGGACACTAACATAAACTAAGAATAACCAATTTAGAATAACCAGAAAGTAAAAGATAAATAATAAAATGATAAAATATGTTCAAGTGATACAGAGAATAAAATAGTCTAACATTAAGAGATTAAAAAAAATCGCACAAAAATGGAGGAGGTGAGTAGATACTCAAATCTGGACGTTAAAACCTGGTAAGAATAAAAATAAAGTGTCTTCTAGGTTGAGGAAGTTTCATAGTTTGAGTACCTTACTGCAGATTTTTTTTTTTAAAGTATTGTCTATACCCAGCGTGAGGCTTGAACTCACAACCCCAAGACCAAGAGTTGCATGCTCCACAGACTAAGCCAGCCTGACAAATCTTGAACTGCATATTTTTGAGGGATAGAGGACAATATGTATTTAATGGTGCCATTTCTCTCATGCCTCTCACATTTACAAAAGCAACAGTTCTCAGATATTTATTTTTTTACCTTTGTAATTTTTCTTTTTAAAGATTTATAGTTTATTGTAAAGTTGGTTTCCATGTAACACCCAGTGCTCTTCCCCACAAGTGACCTCTTCCATGACCATCACCTCCCTTCCCCTTTCCCCCTGCCCCTTCAGCCCTCAGTTCGTTTTCAGTATTCAAGAGTCTGTCATAATTTGCCTCCCTCCCTCTCCCTAACTCTTTTTCCCTCTTCCCCTCCCCATAGTCCTCTGTTAGGTTTCTCCTGTTAGACCTATGAGTGAAAACATATGGTATCTGTCCTTCTCCGCCTGACTTATTTTGCTTAGCATGACACCCTTGAGGTCCATCCACTTTGCTACAAATGGCCAGATTTCATTCTTCCTCATTGCCATATAGTATTATATTGTGTGTGATGGACATCTTCTTTATCCATTCATCAGGTGATGGACACTTAGGCTCTTGCCATGATTTGGCTATTGTTGAAAGTGCTGCTCTGAACATTGGGGTACATGTGCCCCTATGTATCAGCACTTCTGTATCCCTTGGGTAAATCCCCAGCAGTGCTATTGCTGGATCATAGAGGAGTTCTATTGTTAAGTTTTTGAGGAACCTTCATACTGTTTTCTAGAGCGGCTGTACCAGTTTACATTCTCACCAGCAGTGAGGAGGGTGCTCGTTTCTCCACATCCTCGCCAGCATCTATAGTCTCTTGATTTGTTCATTTTAGCCACTCTGACTGATGTGAGGTGGTATCTCAGTGTGGTCTTGATTTGTATTTCCCTGATGATGAGTGATGCTGAGTATCTTTTCATGTGTCTATTGTCCATCTGGACGTCTCTTTGGAGAAGTGTCTATTCATGTCTTGTGCCCATTTCTTCACTGGATTATTCATTTTTAGGGTGTGGAGTTTGGTGAGTTCCTTGTAGATTTTGGATACTAGCCCTTTATCTGATATGCCATTTGCAACGATCTTTTCCCATCCCATCAGTTGCCTCTGTTAGTTTTCTTGATTGTTTCCCTTGCAGTGCAGAAGCTTTTTATCTTGATGAGGTCTCAATAATTTATTTTGGTTCTTGATTCTCCTGCTTTTGAGGATGCGTTGAGTAAGAAATTGCTGTGGTTGAGGTCAAGGAGGTTGTCTCCTACTTTCTTCTCTATGGTTTTTATGGTTTCCTGTCTCACATTCAGGTCCTTCATCCATTGTGAGTTTATTTTTTAGTATGGTATAAGAGAGTGGTCTAGTTTCATTCTTCTGCATATTGCTGTCCAGTTCTCCTAGCACCACCTGCTAAAGAGGCAGTCTTTTTTCCATTGAATACTCTCTCCTGCTTTGTCAAAGATTAATTGGCCATCCATTTGTGGGTCTAGTTCTGGTTCTCTATTCTATTCCGTTGGTCTATGTGTCTGTTTTTGTGCCAATACCATACTGTCTTGATGACAGCTTTGTAGTAGAGGTTAAAGTCTGGAATTGTGATGTCTCCCATTTTGGTTTTCTTCTTCAATAATACTTTGGCTATTTGGGTTTTTTTGTGGTTCCATATGAATTTTAGGATAGTTTGTTCTAGCTTTGAGAAGGACACTGGTGCGATTTTGATTGGGATTGCATTGAATGTGTAGATTGCTTTGGATAATAATGATATTTTCACAATGTTTATTCTTCCGATACATGAGCATAGAATGTTTTTCCATTTCTTTGTGTCTTCTTCCATTTCTTTCATAAGTCTTCTATAATTTTCATCATACAGGTCTTTTCCATCTTTGGTTAGGTTTATTCCTAGGTATTTTATTGTTTTTTTTTTTTTGGTGCAGTTCTGAATGGGATCAGTTTCTTGATTTCTCTTTCTGTTGCTTCATTATTGGTGTATAAAAATGCAACTGATTTCTGTTCATTGATTTTGTACCCAGTGACTGTGCTGAACTCATGGGTCGGTTCTCATAGGCTTCTGAGGGAGTCTGTCAGGGTTTCCATGTAGAGTATCATGTCATCTGTGAATAGTGACAGTTTGACATCATCCTTGCCAATTCTGATGCCTTTTATTTCCTTTTGTTGTCTCATTGCCAATGCTAGGACTTCCAGCACTATGTTAAACAACAATGGCGAGAGTGGACATCCCTGTCGTGTTCCTGATCTCATGGAAAAGCTCTCAGTTTTTCCCCATTGAGGATTAGCTGGGGGCTTTGCTTTGCTTTTCTTTTTAAAATTTTTTCTAATGTTTTATTTATTTTTGAGAGAGAGAGATAGTGTGATCAGGGGAGGGTCAGAGAGAAAGGGAGATACAGAAATCGAAGCAGGCTTCAGGCTCTGAGTTAGCTGTCATCACAGAGCCCAACACGGGGCTCGACCCCACAAACTATGTGAACATGACCTGAGCTGAAGCCAGACACTCAACCGACTGAGCCACCCAGGTGCCCCACTGTGGGCTTTTCATAAACTGCTTTTATAATATTTAAGTAAGTTCCTTCTATCCGAGTTTCTCAAGGGTTTTTATTAAGAAGGGATGATGTATTTTGTCAAATGCTTTTTGTGCATATGGACAGGATCATATGGTTTTTATCTTTTCTTTTGTTAATGTGATGGATCACATTGATGGCTTTGCGAATATTGAACCAGCCCTGTAACCCAGGAATGAATCCCACTTGATCATGATGGATAATTCTTTTTATATGCTGTTGAATTCATTTTGCTAGTATCTTGTTGAGTATTTTTGCATCAGTATTTATTAAGAATATTGGCCTGTAGTTCTCCTTTTTTTGTTTTTTTCTGGGTCTTTGTCTGGTTTGGGAATCTGGTTTGGGATGCTGGCTTCATAGAATGAGTTCGGAAGCTTTCCTTCTATTTATTTTTTGGAATAGCTTGAGAAGAATGGGTATTAACTCTGCTTTAAATGTCTGGTAGAATTCCCCTGGGAAGCCATCCGGCCCCGGGCTCTTATTCATTGGGAGATTTTTGATAACTGATTTAATTTCTTCACTGATTATGGGTCTGTTCATATTTTCTATCTCTTATTTGAATTTTGGTAGTGCATGTATGTTTAGGAATTTGTCCATTTCTTCTAGATTGTCCAGTTTGTTGGCATATAATTTTTCATAGTAATCTCTGATGATTGCTTGTATTTCTGAGAGATCTGTTGTAATAGATACATTTTCATCTGTGATTTTGTCTATTTGGGTGTTCTCTCTTTTTTTCCCTGAAGAGCCTGGCTAGAGGTTTATCAATTTTGTTTATTTTTTCAAAAAACCAACTCTTGGTTTCATTGATCTGTTCAACTGTTTTTTTGGATTCTATATTGTTTATATCTACCTTGATCGTTATTATTTCTCTTCTTCTCCTGAGTTTGGGGTCCTCTTGCTTCTCCCCTTCTAGTTCCTTTAGATGCTATGTTAGATTTTGAATTTGTGCTTTTTCCAGTTTGTTGAAATAGGCCTGGATTGCAACATACTTTCCTCTTAGGATTGCCTTTGCTGCATCCCAGAGAGTTTGGGTTGTTGTATTTTCATTTTCATTTGTTTCCATATATTTTTAAATTTCTTCTCTCATTGCCTGATTGGCCCAATCATTCTTTAGTAGGGTGGTTTTTAACCTACACATTTTTGGAGGTTTTCCAGACTTCTTCCTGTGGTTGAGTTCAAGTTTCATAGCATTGTGATCTGAATGTGTGCATGGTATAATCTCAATTCTTTTATATTTTTGGAGGGCTGCTTTATGACCCAGTACGTGATCTATCTTGGAGAATGTGCCATGTGCACTTGGGAAGAAAGTGAATTCCCTAGCGTCAGGATCCAGAGTTCTAAATATATCTATCAGTTCCATCTAATGTGTCATTCAGGTTCATTGTTTCTTTAGTGAATTTCTGTCTGGCTGATCTATCTATTGCTGTAAGTGGAGGTATTAAAGTCCCCTACAGTTAGCACATTCTTATCAATAAGATTGTTTGTAATTAATTGTTTTATGTTTTTGGGTGCTCCTGAATTCAGCACATAGATGTTTATAATTTTTAGCTCCTCCTGATGGAGAGACCCTGTGATTACTATATAATGTCCTTCTGCATCTTTTGTTATTGCCTTTACTTTAAGATCCAGTTTGTCCGATATAAATATGGCTACTCCAGCTTTCTTTGACTACCATTTGCATGATAGATATTTCTCCGTCCCTTACTTTCAATCTGAAGATTTTCTCAGGTCAAAATGAGTTGTTGTGGACAGCAAATAGATGGATTTTGTTTTTTTATCCTTTCTACTATCCTGTGTTGTTTGATTAGAGCATTCAGTCCATTTACATTCAGTGTTATTATTGAAAAATATGGGTTTGGATTCATTGTGTTCTCTGTAGAGTTCATGTTTGTAGTGGTGTCTCTGGTACCTTGTATTCCTTGCAACATTTCCCTCATAGAGTCTCTCTTAGGATTTTTTGTAGGGCTGGTTTGGGGGTGATGAATTCTCTCAATTTTTGTTTATTTGGGAACACCTTTATCTCTCCTTCTATTTTGAATGACGGGCATGCTAGGTAAAGGATTCCTGGCTGCATATTTTTTCTGTTCATCACATTGAAGTTTTCCTGCTATTCCTTTCTGGCCTGCAAAGTTTCCTTAGATAGGTCTATAACCACTCTAAGGTTTCCTTTGTATGTTAGGGCTCTTTTGTCCCTAGCTGCTTCCAGAATTCTGTCTTTATCTTTATATTTTTGCCAGTTTCACTATGATATGTCGTGCGGAAGGTTGATTCAAGTTACCTCTTAAGGGGGTTCTCTGCGCCTCCTGGATTTCAATGCCTATTTCCCCAAAGTCGGGAAGTTCTCAACTGTAATTTGATCAAGCACTCATTCAGGACCTTTTCCTCTTTCTTCTTCTTCAGGAATTCCTATGATACAGATATTGTTCCATTTGATTGTATCACTCAGGTCTCAAATTCTCCTTTCATGCTCCTGGATCGATTTCTCTCTCTTTTTCTCGGCTTCCTCTTTTGCTATAACTATGTCTTCTAATTCACCTGTTCTCCTCTCTGCCTCTTCAGTCTGTACAGTGGCCACCTCCGTGTTATTATGCACCTCATTATAGCATTTTAAAACTCATCACAGCTCTTCTTAAGGTCCCTAGTCTTTGTATCAATAGCTTCTCTGATGTCTTCCATGCTTTTTTTTAAGCTCAGTGATTAATTTTATGACAGTTGTTCTAAGTTCTTGCTTCATTATGTTGCTTATATCTGTTTTGAGCAATTCTGTAGCTGTGAATTCTTCCTGGAATTTCTTTAGAGGAGACTTCTTCCATTTTGTCATTTTGGCCAGCTTTCTGTCTCTTGTCAGTTTTAAAAGTTTGTTATGCACTCTGCACCTGTGAGTATTGCTGCAAATGACTTTTTAGGGCCTGTCTGTTCAGGATCTTGTAACAGTGTCTCTTGGAGTTGGGGAGAGGGAATGAGGCAAATCATGAGACTTTTTGAATGCTGAGCACAAACTGAGGTTTGAAGATGGAGGGGTAAGGGGAGGGGGGTGAGATCATAGAGAGGGGCACCTGTAGGGAAGAGCACTGGGTGTTACATGGAAACCAACTTGGTAATAAACTATATAAAAAAAAATAGTGTCTCTTGGTGTCTCGGTTTCTCTTGTTGTGTCTTTGATTTCCCTAGTCAGTGATATTTGGGACTCTCCACCATGTGTACTTTGGCTTGTTTTTTGAGGTAGCCTCTGGAAAGGAAAACAGAGAAACACACAGGGAACAAAAGCATGCAACCCCACATACTAATCAAACAAACAAGCAGTCCAAAAGGGGAAGGAAGGAAGGAAAGAAAGAAAATGAAAGAAAAAAAAGAGGAAAGGAAAGAAAAAGGGGGGGGACAGAAACAACAAAAAACAATGCACAGTCTAAAAGTGTATAACCAGCTGAGGGGAGAGATAATAATGAGATAAGGGAAAATATATCTGGATGGCCAAAAAAAAAAAGGGCAGCTTTCCCGCGCAGATGGGTGTGGATTGTTGTAGGTTGTAGGCAGGTCTCAGGGGTGTTCTCTGAGACCCCACCTTGGTGGTTGCCGGGAGAAGAATTGCAGCTCCCCAAGCGAATTGCGCCTCCCCAAGCTCGCCCTAACGAAGCATTGCAAGCGGCTCTTTTGAGTCCAGCTTTCATAGGCCCGGGGCAAGCCCCGTTTATTTTCCAAGCCCCGCCTTGTTTCCAAATCCTACTCTGTGCACTTCAATGCTACCGTGGGAGAGAAGCTGTACTCCTCGTGGCAGCTGGCTTTCTAGGCGGGATGGTATAGGGGGAGGGAGCTGTTTCTCCAGGCGCCACCTGTATTCAGTGCCCAAGGAAGAATTCGCCAGACGGATTTCTCTCCCCATGCCCAGAGGTTATATATGGGGTGACAATCTCTCTCTCTCCATCCTGGGCCGAATTTTTTTTTTTTTTAATCTCTTCTCTAGAGATAGTTCTATGAGCATTTTCAGTCTCTTTTTCTCTTCCCCTTGTCTCTCCAGGGCTCCGTGCGCTCTCCCTGTGTTGGGCTGGAGCTCTCACTCCTCCACACCCCTGGGGCCCAGCTCTTTTTTTAATTTCCCCACTTCACACTCACTCAGGCATCTTTGAGGTTGTCTTCTTTCTGGAGTCTGTGTGTTCTCCTCCCACTCTTGCAGATCAGAGTATTGTCACTTCGGTCCTTCTCAGTTTGGTAGATGCGGGTGGGCGAAGATTACAGAGCTCCATACTTATCTGCCATCTTGCCTTCTCTCTAGTTCTCAGATATTTTAAAGGAAAGTTGAGTTTGTTCTTTCTGTCATGTTTTTGGAAGTCCTTAAGTATTTTATAAAATTTGGTGTATGAAATACTTTGTGAATCATTGTCATAATCAAGGAATGTTTGTTTAAAAAAAGCAGAAAGCATTCAAAAAGGTTTAAGTAAAACTCTTGGAGAGAGTTTAGATCTTAAAGGGCATTTTATTTCATTCAATTGTTGGCAGCTTATAGGAAACAGCTCTCTGGAACAAGCTGGCTTGTTGACATTTCTTTGCATGTTTGCTTCTCTCTTTTTATTCATTATAAACTGACTTTCCTGCTCACAAATTTACTTGCATATGCCCTTATCATGACCATTTCAAAACGATAGGCTAAGACCTATTGTCCCTGTGATTTCTAGCTCTTCATCCCACAATTAAGTGTCCATCTTCTAATTACAGTTTTCCAAGACAGTAATAAGTTGCTTCAGTCACTTGTGTTCTGGAGGTGTGGTTGAGTGCGAAGCAACAGGGTCAGATGGCACAAGGGATCTGTCCCTTCTAGAGTTATGAGCAGGCAGGTTTTCAAGGAAGAGATTATTGGCATCTATTGCATATGTCAGGAATTATTTTCTTTTAAAAAGTTTATTTATTTATTTTTGAGAGAGAGAGAGCAGGAAAGGCAGAGAGAGTGGGAGAGAAAGAGAGCAACCTAAGCAGGCTTTCTAATGTCAGCACCGAGCCCAATGTGGGGCTGAAACTCAGGAACCACGAGATGACGACCTGAGCTGAAACAAAGGGTCGAACACTCAACAATTGAGCCTCCCAGCCTTTAATTTTTATGTATTATGTGAATAATGACAAAGTAAAGCAAGGGATCTTCTTTTTAGTCTAACAGTGCCTTTTACTTGACTTGTGAATTATGTGATTCTATCTCTCCTCTCCTGATAGTGGTAACTTCATTACGTGATCACAAAATGAGAAGGTGGTAACTTCTAGCTAGTCCTCCTTCAGTGAATATCTGTATTTAAGATTTAATTTCTTTGATATAAAATGTCAAATGAACTTTAATTCTCTCTTTTAAAACTTAAATGACGTTTATTAGACATTTTAAAATAAAGAAGTCCATTTATGTTAGACATTTTTTGACATTTTTAAATAAAGTCTATTCGGTATATAGACATTAAAACCTAATATTTTAGGAAAATCTTATTCTGTGTACATTTCTGGCATCACTTCCTGTATAAATTTTAAATCTGAAATCCTCTTAACATGCAGAATAAATAGATTATGATATACTGAAGGATTAAGCCTCACTGTCTTGTGTCAGATTAATCCCTCATATATAGATCATCATTTGAACTGACAGAAATATGGCTGTGATTCAGCAAAAAAGCTCAATGGATACGTTACTTTATGTAGGATATGCTTCTTGACTGGTTTGTTGTATAATTCTCCAAATTAAAATCTCATAAAAATATTTTTCTTAGGTTTTCATAGGGATTCATGGAAGAGGTATCCCTGGTGGCTTTTTGGTGAACTAGTGTCATATTTAATGCTATTATTATAATAATTGCTATTATTTTGAACTTTAATTTCCTCTTTATACAAGTACAGATAAATCAGCTTTTAGGGGTGCTTGGGTGACTGATTTGGTTAAGCGTGAGACTCGATTTTAGCTCAGTTCACGATCTAATGGTTCATGGCATCAAGTCCCATGTCAGGCTCTGCACTCACAGCTTGGAACCTGCTTGGGATTCTCTCTCCCTCTCTTTAAAAAAATTTTTTTTCCTAGGGGCACCTGGGTGGCTCAGTTGGTTGAGTGTCCGGCTTGGCTCAGGTCATGATCTCATGGTTTGTGGGTTCGAGCCCCATATCAGGCTCTGTGCTGACCACTAGCTCAGAGCCTGGAGCCTATCTTCAGATTCTGTGTCTCCCTCTTTCTCTCTCTGACCCTCCCCTGCTCATGCTGTCTCTCTCTCTCTCTCTCAATAATAAATAAAAAAAATCACTAAACATTTTTTAAATAAAAAAAATCTTTATTATAGTTTATTGTCAAGTTGGTTTCCATACAACACCCAGTGCTCATCCCAACAAGTGCCCTCTTCCATGCCCATCACCATTTCCCTCTCTTCCCCAACCCCCATCAACCTGGGTTTGCTTTCAGTATTCAAGAGTCTCTCATGGTTTGTCTCTCTTCCTCTCCTGAAGGTTTTTTCCCCTTCTCCTCTCCCTGGTTCTCTGTTAAGTTTCTCCTGTTCCACATATGAGTGAAAACACATGGTATCTTTCTCTGCCTCTCTTATTTCCCTGAGCATAACACTCTCGAGTTCCATCCACATTGCTACAAATGGCCAGATTTCATTCTTTCTCATTGCCATGTAGTACTCCATTGTACATATATACCACATCTTCTTGATCCACTCATCAGGTGATGGACTTGTAGGCTCTTTCCAGGATTTTGCTATTGTAGAAAGTGCTGCTATGAACATTGGGGTACATGTGCCCCTATGCATCAGCACTCCTGTATCCCTTAGATAAATTCCTAGCAGTGCTGTTGCTCTCTCTCCCTCTCTTTCTGACCCCCCCCACCAAATAAATAAATCTAAAAAAAATTGCTTTTAAACAAAATAGTTAAATCTATAAAAACATTGCTCCACTTGCTTATGTTTTTGAATGAAATAGATAAAAACCAAATGCATGTAGGTGAATGTTTATATGGGCTATGAAAAATAAAGATAGTTGTTATAGTATGGGGATTGTGGTTTGTAATTTATGTACCTATATTTAAGAAATAGTTAAATGTAAATATACTTTTTTCTAATAGATTATATAAAAATTATTTCTAACTATCATTCTATGTAAACAGTTGAGCAATAGAACAGAAATACTGTCTTTGATAAAATTGTTTTAATAAATAGGTTAAAAATAAGTTTTAGGAGTGTCTTCCTGGCTCAGTTGGTAGAGCATGTGATTCTTGATCTTGGTGTCATGAATTCAACCCCCATATTGAGTGTAGAGCTTATTAAAAAAAAAAGTTTTAAGAAACTTCTGTAACTCATGAAAATATGTACATGTAATTTATGTTAGAATAATTGTGAGAGAATAAAAGAATAGTGCTTGTTTTCTTTGAGAAGTTGAGAATGGAAGAAGAATATTGAAGTAGATTTTTAGCAAAGCAAAATTAAATCCAGATATTTTATTTTTAATTTTTATTTGTTTACTTTAATGTTTGTTGAGAGAGAGAGAGAGAGAGAGAGACAGAGCGTGAGTGGGAGAGGGGCAGAGAGAGAGAGGGAGGGAGACACAGAATCTGGAACAGGCTCCAGGCTTTGAGCCATCAGCACAGAGCCTAACATGGGGCTCAAATTCTGAAACAGTGAGATCATGACCTGAGCTGAAGTCAAATGCTCAACCGACTGAGCCACCCAGGGTTCCTTGGATATTTATTTTTTAGCTTGGTTTTATTTTTTTTAGTTTTTTAAGTAGGCTCCCTACCCAACATGGGGCTTAGACTCAAAATCCTGAGAGGAAGAGTTGCATGCTCTGCCAACTAAATCAGCCAGGTGTCCTTCAGTTTTAAAAATACTTGAAGTATAGTTCAAATACAGTTTTACATTTGTTTCAGATGTACAACATAGTGACTTGACATTTATACATTATGAAATGCTCACTATGATAAATGTAGTTATCGTCTGTCACCACACAAAGTTATTATAATTTTATTGACTATATTTCCTGTAGTTTACATTTTATCCCTGTGACTTATTGTATAACTGGAAGTTTGTAGTTCTAACCTCCTTCACCTATTTTGCTCATCTGCCCATACCTCTCCCCTCTAGCAAATACCAAATTGTTTTGTAGGCTTATGAGTCTGGTTTTTTTTTAATTCTTTATTGATTTGTTTTATTTTTATTTTATTTATTTTTAAAGTTTATGTATTTTGAGAGAGAGAGAGAGAGAGAGCGAGTGCGAGAGAGAGCGCTAGTGGGCACAAACAAGGGAGGGGCAGAGAGAGGGAGAAAGAGAATTCCAAGCAGGCTCCATGCTATAAGCACAGAGCTTGATGCAGGTTCTTGGTCCCAAGAACCATGAAATCATTACCTGACCCGATCAAGAGTCAGATGCTTAACCAACTTAGCCACTCATACCCTCCCCTCCAATTTGTTTCATTTTTTTAGATGCCACATATAAGTGAAATCATTGGGTGTTTGTCATTCTCCATCTGACTTAATTTCATCTAGCATAATACCCACTAGGTCCATCCATGTTCTCACAAATGGCAAGATGTCAATCTTTTTTTTAATAGCTGAGTAATATTTCATAGTGTAAATATCTTTAAAAATTCTTTTAATGTTTTATTTATTTTTGATACAGAGAGAGACAGAGCATGAGAGGGGGACGGGCAGAGAGAGAAGGAGACACAGAACCAGAAGCAGGCTACAGGCTCTGAGCTAGCTGTCAGCATAGAGCCTGACGCAGGGCTCGAACTCACGAACGTGAGATCTGACCTGAGCTGAAGCCGGAGGCTTAACCGACTGAGCCACCCAGGCGCCCCTGTAAATATCTTCTTTATTCATTTATCTACCAATGGATACTCAGGTTGCTTTGATTGCTTGACAATTGTAAATAGTTCTCTAGTAAATCTAGGGGTGAATCTTTTCTGATTAGTGTTTTTGTTTTCTTCAGGTATATACCCAATAGTAGAATTATTGGATTATATGGTATTTCTATTTTTAATTTTTTGAGGAATCCTCCATACTACTTTCCATAGTGGCTGTACCAGTTTACATTACCACCAACAGTGCATGACATTCTCTTTTTATTTCTTGTTTTTTTTGATAATAGCCATTCCTACTGGTGTGAGATGCTCTCTAATTGTGGTTTTGATTTATATTTCCTTGATGATTAATAACGTTGAACATCTTTTCATGTGTCTGTTGCCATCTGTATATCCTTGGGAAAATGTTAATGGTCATCTCTGTCCATTTTAAAAATTGGATTGTTTGGTTCTTTGGTGTTGAGTTTTTGGAGTTCTTTATGTATTTTGGGTATTACCTCTTTATCAGATATATAATTTGTAAATCTCTTCTCCCATTCAGTTGGTTGCCTTTCCATTTTGTTGAGGGTTTCCTTCACTGTGTAAAAGCTTTTTAGTTTAATGTCGCAGTTGTTTGTTCTGCTCTTTTAAAAAATTATTTTTAAAAAGTTTTGCTTTTGTTATCCATGTCTGAGGGGTCAGATCCAAAAATAATTGCTAAGACAAATGTCCATGAATTTACTATACATATTTTTTTCTAGGAGTTCTGTGGTTTCAGTTTTCATATTTAGATCTTTAATCCATTTTGAGTTTATTTTTATAAATGGTATAAGAGCCAGGTTCACTTTCATTTTTGCATGTAACTGTCCAGTTTTTCACTACCATTTATTAGGGAGATTGTTTTTTCCTCATTATCTATTTTTGCTTTCTTTGCATTGGTTAACTGACTATATAAATGTGGGTTTATGTCCGGGCTCTTTATTCTATACCATTGATCTATGTTTCTCTTTTTGTGTAAGTACTGTACTCTTTGGATTACTAGTGTAGTTGGGTAGCTTTGTAGTAAAGTTTGAAATCTGGGATTATGATACCTCTAGCTTTGTTCCTCTTTCTAGAGATTGTTTTTGCTGTTTGGGATCTTTTGTGGTTCCATACAAATTTCAGGGTTAATTGTTCTAGTTCTGTAAAAAATACTATGGATATTTTTATAGGGATTGCTTTGAATCTATTGATTCCTTTGGGTAGTATGGACATTTTAACAATTATTTTTTTTTAATCCATGAGCATGGTATATCTTTCCATTTATTTGTGTCATTTTCAATTTTTTTTTCATCAGTGTCTTAGAGGATTTTTTTTCCCATTATGATAAGTGCACTCTTTAATCCCCACCTCCCACCAAACCTCTCCTCTGATAATCATCAGTTTATTTTCTATAGTTAAGAGTCCCTTTCTTGGTTTGTCTCTCCCTTTCTTTTTTTTTTATTTGCTCATTTGTTTCTTAAATTATACGTATGAGTGAGTTCCTATGGTAGTTGTCATAGCTCTATCCATGTTGTTGCAAATGGTTTTTATGGCTGAGTAATATTTTACTGTCTACATATATCACCTCATCTTGATCATTTATCTATTGATGGACACTTGTGCTGGTTCCATAGGTTGACTGTTGTAAATAATGCTGCATTAACCATAGGAGTGTACATCCTCCTTAGAATTACTGTTTTTGTATTTTGGGGATAAATGCCTAGTAGTGTGATTCCTGGATCATAGAGTGATTATTTTTTTAATTTTTTGAGGAACTCCATGCTGTTTTCCACAATGGCTACGCCAGTTTGCATTCCTACCAACAGTGCACAAGAATTCCTTTTTCTCTGCATCCTTGCCAACATTTGTTTCTTGCATTTTTTATTTTAGCCATTCTGATAGGTGTGAGATACTATCTCATTGTCATTGTAATTTTCATTTCCCTGATGATAAGTGATGTTCAGCATTTTTTGATGTGCTGGTTAGCCATCTTTATGTCTACTTTGGAAGAATGTCTGTTCATGTCTTATGCCCATTTTTAAACTGGATTATTGGATTTTGTGTGGGGGGGGGTTTGATAAGTTCTTTGTATAACCTTTTATCACACATGTCATTGACAAATATCTTCTCCCATTCTTAAGGTTTCCTGTTAGTTCTCTTGATTGTTTCCTTCACTGTGCAGGAACTTTCTATTGTGATGTAGTCCCAAAAGTTTATTTTTGCCTTTATTTCCCTTACCTAGGAGACTTATCTAGAAAAAATACTGTTATGGCTGATGTCAGAGAGATTCCTGCTTTTGTTTTCTTCAGGGATTTATATGGTTTCAGGTCTCACATTTAAGTTCTTAATCCATTTTGAGTTTATTTTTGTATGTGGTAAAAGGGAGTGGTCATTCTTTTGCATGTGGCTGTCCAATTTTCCCAACACCGTTTGTTGAAAAGACTGTCTTTTTGCCATCGTATGTTCATTTCTCCTGTCGAATAATTGACCATATAATTGTGTGTGTGTGTGTGTGTGTCTTTCTTTTTTTTCCTTCTTTCTTTACTTAATTGAAACTTACATCCAAGTTAGTTGCATATAGTGCAATAATTTCAAAAGTAGAATCCAGTGATTCGTCCCCTATATAATACTCAGTGCTCATCCCAACAAGTGTCCTCTTTAATGCCCCTTGCTCAATTAGCCCATCCTTCTACCCACAACCCCTCCAACAACCCTTAGTTTTTTTCTGAATTTAAGTCTTTTATGTTTTGTTCGCCTCCCTGTTTTTATATATTTTTTTGCTTCCCTTCCCTTATGTTCATCCGTTTTATATCTGTTACACATTTGAGTGAAGTCCTATGTTTCTCTGATTAATTTTGCTTAGCATAATATACTCTAATTTCTTCCACATTGTTGCAAATGTCAAGATTTTATTATTTTTGATTGTTGAGTAACATTCTGTGGGATACGTGCACACGCATGTGCCCACACCATATCTTCTTTATGCATTTGTCAGTAGATGGACATTTGGGCTCTTTTCATACTTTGGCTCTTGTCTATAGCACTGCTGTAAACATTGAGGGGCATTTGCCCCTTTAAACACCACATCTGTAGCCTTTGGAAAATACCTAGTAGTGCAATTGCTGTGTCATAGCGTAGATGTATTTTTAATTTTTTGAGGAAACTCTACTGTTTTCCAGAGTGGCCGCACCAGTTTGCATTTCCACCAGTAGGGCAAAAGGGTTCCTCTTTCTTCACATCCTCATCAACATCTGTTGTTGCCTGAGTTGTTCCTTTTAGCCATTCTGACAGGTGTGAGGTGGTATCTCATTGAGGTTTTGATTTGTCTTTCCCTAATAATGAGTGATGTTGAGCATGTTTTCATGTGTTTGTTAGCCATCTGGATGTCTTCTTTGGAGCAGTTTCTATTCATGACTTTTGCTCATTTCTTCACTGGATTATTTGTTTTTGAGTGTTGAGTTTGGTAAGTGTTTTATAGATTTTGGATACTAACCCTTTATGAGATATGTCATTTGTAAATACCTTCTCCCATTCCATCAGTTGCCTTTTAGTTTTGCTGATTGTTTCCTTTGCTGTGCAGAAATGGTTTGCTTTGATGAAGTTCTAATCATTCATTTTTGCTTTTGTTTCCCTTGCCTCCAGAGACCTGTCTAATAAGAAGTTGCTGAGGCCAAGGTCAAAGAGGTTTTTGCTTGTTTTCTTCTGTACGATTTTGATGGCTTCCTTTCTTATGTTTAGGTCTTTCATCCATTTTGAGTATATTTTTGTGTATGGTGTAAGAAAGTGGCCCAGATTCATTTTTCTGCATGCCACTGTTGAATTTTTCCAAAACCATTTGCTAAAGAGACTGTTTTTATTCCATTTAACAGATACCCTTTCCTGCTTTGTGAAAGATTATTTGACCATACATTTGTGGGTCCATTTCTGGGATCTCTGTTTTGTTCCATTGATGTATTTGTCTGTTTTTGTGCCAGTACCAGAGTGTCTTTATTACAGATTTGTAATAAAGCTTGAAGTCTGGAACTGTGGTGCCTCCATCTTTGGTTTTCTTTTTAAGGATTGCTTTGGCTATTTGGAGTCTTCCTGGTTTCATACAAATTTTAGGGTTGTTTGTTCTAGCTCTGTGAAGAATGCTGGTGTTATTTTGAAAGAGGTTGCTATTTTTGAGTTTTCTTTTCTATTGATTGGTGTGTGTATTTTTATGTCAGTACCATACTGGTTTTTTTTAACTTTATTTATTTTTAGAGAGAGAAAAATAATCCTAAGCAGGCTCTGCACTGTCACCACAGAGTCTGTCACAGGGCTTGATCCCACAAACCATGAGATCGTGACCTGAGCTGAAATCAAGAGTTGGACACAATTGACAGAGCAACCCAGACACCCCTACCTTACTGTTTTAATTACTGCTACATTGTAATATAACTTGAAATCTGGAATTGTGATACCTCTGATTTTGTTTTTCTTTTTCAAGATTGCTGTAGCTATTCAGGGTCTTTTGTAGTTCTATACAAATTTTAGGATCATTTGTTCTAGTTCTGTGAAAAATGCTATTGGTATTTTGATAAGGATAACATTTAATCTGTAGATAGTTTGGGCAGTTTATAGCCATTTTAGCAATATTTGTTCTTCCTACCCATGAGCATGATATTTCTTTCCGTTTTTGTGTGTGCCATCTTTAGTTTCTTTCATCAGCATTTTATAGTTTTTAGAGTATAGATATTTTACCTCTTTAAGATATTTTATTGTTTAGGTGCAATTATAAATGGTATTTTTTTCTTAATTTCACTTTCTGCTGCTGCTTTTTTAAAAATTTATAATAGTTTATTGTCAAATTGGTTTCCATATAACACCCAGTACTTCTCCCCACAAATGGCCCCGACCATGACCATCACCCCCCTCCCCCTCCCCCTTCAGTCCATGGTTCGTTTTCAGTATTCAGTAGTCTCTCATGATTTGTGTCCCTCACTCTCCCCAACTCTCTTTCCCCCTTCCCCTCCCTATGGTCCTCTGTTAGGTTTCTCCTGTTAGACTTATGAGTGCAAACATATGGTATCTGCCCTTCTCCACCTGACTTATTTCGCTTAGCATGACACTCTCGAGTTTCTGTACACTGATATTGTTTCTTGCCACCTTACTGAATTCATCAGTTCTTGTAGTTGAGTCTTTAGGATTTTTCTCAACATAATATCATGTCATCTGCAAATAGAGTTTTACTTCTTCCATACCAATTTGGATGCATTTTACTTCTTTATGTTGTCTAATTGCTGTGACTAGGGCTTCCAGTACAATGTTGAATAAAATTGATGAGAGTGGACAGCCTTGTCTTCTTCCTGAACTTAGGACAAAAGTTCTCAGTTTTTCACCATTGAGTATGATGTTGTCTGTGGGTTTCCATATAAGGCCTTTATTATGTTGAGATATATTCCCTCTAGACTTACTTTGTAGAGGATTTGTATCATAAGTGGATGTTGTACTTTATCAAGTGCTCTTTCCGCATTTATTGAAAGGGTCATATGGTGTTTATCCTTTCTCTTATTGATATGATGCATCACGCTGATTGTTTTCAGAATATTGAACCACCCTTGCATCCCAGCAATAATACCTCTTGATCGTGGTGTATGATTTTTTAAATAATTTTTGGATTCAGTTTGCTAGTATTTTATTGAGGATTTCTGCATCTGTATTCATGAGAGATATTGGCCCATGTCTTTATCTGGTTTTGTATCTGGGTGATACTAGCCTCATAGAATGAATTTGGAACTTTTCCTTTTTCTAGTATTATTAGAAATGTTTGAGAATTAGGTATTAAGTTTTGTTTAAATTTTGGTATAATTTGCCTCTAAATCTTTCTGGTCCTGGACTTTAGTTTTTTTTATGAGTGATTCAATTTCATTGCTAGTGATTGGTCTGTTCAGATTTTCTTTTTCTTTCTGCTTTAGTTTGGTAGGTTATATGTTTTCAAGGAATTTATCCATTTCTTCTAAGTCCTCTAATTTGTTGATGTATTGGTTTTAGTAATATTCTCTTATAGTTTGGTGGTGTTGGTTGTTATTTCTTCTCTTTCATTAGTAATTTTGCTTATTTAGGTCTTTTTTTTTTTTAACAGTCTTGTTAGAGGTTTATCAATTTTGTTCATCTTTTCAAAGAACCAGCTCTAGGTTTCATTAATCTGTTCTATTGGTTTTTTATTTTTATTTTTATTTTTTTATTTTTTTTTAGTTTCTAGCTCCTATATTTCTGCTCTGATTTCTATTATTTCCTTTTTTTTTTTCTTTTTACTCCTCTTAGGCTTGGTTTGTTTTTCTTTTTCTAGTTCCCTCAGGTGTAAAGTTAAATTACTTATTAGAGATTTTTTCTTGTTTCTTGAGATAGGCCTATATCATTATAAACTTACCTTTTAGAACTTCTTTTGCTGCATCCCCAAAATTTTGAACTGTTACATTTGCAGCTTCATTTGTCTAAGGTAATTTTTTTATTTCCTTTTTTATTACTTCATTAACCAGTTGGTTGTTAGAAAAGATGCTTGATATGGATTCCTCTTCTTAAATTTATTAAGACTTGTTTTGTCGCCTAACATGTGCTCTATCCTGGAAAATGTTTCAGGTGCCCTTGAAAAGAATGCTTATTCTGCTGTTTTGGTGGAATTTTCTGTACTTTTCTGTTAAGACCATCTAATCTAATGTGTTATTCAAAGCCACTGCTTTCTTATTTTCTGTCTGGATAATCGATACATTGGTGTAAGTGGGGTGTTAAAGTCCCTACTGTTATTGTATTGTCAGTTTCTCTTTTTATTTCTGTTAATATTTGCTTTATGTATTTAGGCACACCTATGTTGGGTGCATAGATATTTACAATTGTTAGATTTCTTTTGTTAGATTGATTCCTTTAATATTATGCAATGCTATTTTTTGCCTCTTAATACAATCTTTGTGCTTTTTTAAATGTTTTATTTTTGAGAGAGTGTGAGTAGGGGAGGGGCACAGAGGATCTGAAGTGGGTCCATGCTGACAGCATTGAGCCCGTGTGAGGCTCAAACTCACAAACTGCAAGATCATGACCTGAACTGAAGTCAGACAGACACTCAACTGACTGAGCCACACAGGCGCCCCTTATAATCTTTGTTTTATTTTTTCATTTTTTCCTCCAGGTATTTATTTATTTATTATTATTATTTATTTAATTATATGTAACACCCAGTGCTCATTCCGACAAGTGCCCTCCTTAATGCCCATCACCCATTTTTCCCATCCCCATACCCCAACCCGCATCAACCCTCGGTTGTCTGTATGTAAGACTCCTTTATGGTTTGCCTCCCTCTCTGTTTTTATTTTTCCTTCCCTTCCCCTATGATCATCTGTTAAGTTTCTCAATCCACATGTGAGTGAAATCATGTGATAGTTGTCTTTCTCTGACTTACTTATTTTGCTTAGCATAATATCTTCCAGTTCCATCCACATTGTTGCAAATGGTAAGATATCATTCTTTTTCATCACTGAATAGTGTTCCATTGTATGTATATGCCACGTTTTCTTAGTCCATTCACCAGTAGGTGGACATTTGGACTTTTTGTATAATTTGGCTATTGTCAGTTGTGCTGCTATAAACATTGGGGTGCATGGGTGCCTTTAAATCAGCACTCCTGTATCCTTTGGATAAATACCTAATAGTGCAATTGCTGTGTCATAGGGTACTTCTATTTTTAAATTTTTGAACACTCTACACACTGTTTTCCATAGTGGTTGTACCAGTTTACATTCCTACCAGCAGTGCAAGAGGGTTCCCCTTTCTTCACATCCTTGCCAACATCTGTTGTTTTCTGAGTTGTTAATTTTAGCCACTCTGACTGATATGAGGTGGTAGTTCATTGTCCTTTTGATTTGTATTTCCCGGATGATGAGTGCTATTGATTATCTTTTCATGTATCTGTTTGCTGTCTGGATGTCTTCTCTGGAAGAGTGACTATTCATGTCTTCTGCCCATATCTTCACTGGATTGTTTGTTTTTTTGAGTGTTGAGTTTGGTAAGTTTTTTAATGGGTTTTGGATACTAACCCTTTATCAGATATGTCATTTGCAAATATCTTCTCCATTTCTGTAGGTTGCCTTTTAGTTTTATTGATTGTTTTCTTTGCTGTGCAGAACCTTTTTATCTTGATGAAGTCCCAATAGTTCATTTTTGCTTTTATTTCTCTTGCCTTCAGACATGTCAAGTAAGAAGTCACTGTGGCCAAAGTCAAAGAGGTTGCTGCCTGTTTTCTCCTGTAGGATTTTGATGACTTCCTGTCTCACATTTAGGTCTTTCATCCATTTTGAATTTATTCCTGTATATGGTGATAGAAAGTGGTGTAGTTTCATTCTTCCGCATGGTGCTGTCCAGTTTTCCCAGCACCATTTGCTGAAGACACTGTCTTTTTTCCACTGAGTAGGTACTCTTTTTGTCTTTGTTGAAAATTATTTGGCCATACATTGTGGGTCTGTTTCTGGGTTCTCTGTTCTATTGGTCTACGTGTCTGTTTTTGTGCCAACACCATACTGTCTTGATACTTAAAACTTTGTCATACAGCTTGCAGTCCAGAACTGTGACACCTCCAGCTTTGGTTTTCTTTTTTCTTTTCTTTTTAAAATTTTTTGTGTTTATTTTTGAGAGAGAGAGAGAGAGAGAACACGTGAGAGTGGGGGGTGGGGGCGGCAGAGAAAGGGGAAGACACAGAATCTGAAACAGGCTCCAGGCTCTGAGCTGTAAGCATGGAGCCCAACACATGGCTCAAACTCACAAACTGCGAGATCATGATCTGGGCTGCAGTGGGATTCTTAACCGACTGAGCCACAAGTGCCCCCTTGGTTTTCTTTTTCAACATTATTTTGGCTATTCAGAGTATTTTCTGGTTTCATCCAAGTTTTAGGATGTTTTTTCTAACTCTGTGAAGAATGTTGGTGTTATTTTGATAAGGATTTCATTGAATGTGTGGATGGCTTTGAGTAGTAGAGACATTTTAACAGTATTTGTTCTTCCGATCTAAGACCATGGAATGTTTTCCCATTTCTTTGTGTCTTCTTTAATTTCTTGGATAAGTATTTTATAGTTTTCATTGTACAGGTCTTTTACCTTTTTGGTTAGGTTTTATTTCTAGTATTTTATGGTTTTAGATGCTGGTTGTAAATGGGATTGATTTCCTGATACCTCTTTCTGTTGCTTCATTATTGAGGTATTGATTTCTGGACATCAATTTTAGATCCTGCAACTTTGCTGAATTCTTGTATCAGCTCTAGCAGTTTTTTGGTGGAGTCTTTGGGCTTTTCCATCTAGAGTATCATGTCATTTGTGACGAGTGAGTTTGACGACTTCTTTGCCATTTTGGATGCCTTTTATTTCATTTCATTGTCTGATTGCTCAGGCTAGGACTTCCAACACTATGTTAAACAACAGTGGTGAGAGTGTGTCGTGTTCCTTCACTGAGCCCCGCATTGGGGCATCACTTGTCCGGTCCCTCGCCCCGGCGTCGGGGCGGTAAATCTTTGCGGGTCTGTTCCTGAGGGAGGGAGAGAGAAATAGGGCAGGAGGGAGATGCAGAGAGTGAGGCAAGACAAGCGATTTCTGATCGAGCCCGTTTATTGGAAAAGGAATCAAACCTTTATAGGATTAGGGGGCAGGAAACTGGCCCAGGTTGGTTGCCAGGTAACAGAGTCAAATGATTATTAGAAAAAGGGGAAACCGAAACTGAAACTCTGAACACAGCATCAAAAGAAAGCGCCCAGACTTTTGTCTGCAATAATGGGCAGGGGAAGATTAGCGCTGCATAAACCCGAATGCAGTTTGATCTTTTGTTCATTTTGGCTTTTTTTCGTCTGGCCCAGTATGACTGTCTCTGAATCCCGGACCAGGAAATGCACTCTCCTAGCCTCCAGATGTAAATCTTGTTTTTCTTGGTCGCTCCCTGGAGAGCGATATCTCCTTGCCTGAGGCGGCCAAAACTCAGCAGCCCCCAACAAGAGTGGACATTCCTGTCATGGTCCTGATCTCAGGGACAAAGCTGTTTTTCCTTTTTGAGGATAATATTAGCTGTGGGCTTTTCATATATGGCTTTTATGATGTTAAGATATGTTTCTTATATCCTGACTGTCTCAAAGGTTTTTTATCAAAAAGGATGCTATGTCTTGTCAGATGCTTTTTCTGAATCTATTGAGAGGATCATTTGGTTTTTATCCTTTCTTCTATTAATGTGACGTATCACATTGATTAATTTATCAACATTGAACCAGCCCTGCAGCTGTGAATGTGAATGTCACTGGTTTGTGGTGAATAATTCTTTTAGTGTACTATTAAATTCAATTTGCTATTATCTTGTTGAGAATTTTTGGATTCAGTTTCATCAGGGATATTGGCCTCTAATTCTCCTTTTTAGTGGAATCTTTGTCTGGTTTTGGAATCAAGGTAATGGTTTCATAGAATAAGTCTGGAAGCTTTTCTTCCATTTCTATTTTTGGAACAGTTTGAGAAAAATAGGTATTAGCTCTGCTTTAAATGTCTGGTAGAATTCCCCTGGAAAGCCATCTGGCCCGGGGCTTCTTTATTTGTTGGGAGATTTTAAATAATGGATTCAATTTCTTCACTGGTTTTGGGCCTGTTCAAGTTTGCTTTTCTTCCTGTTTGAGTTTTGGTAGTGTGTGAGTGTTTAGGAGTTGGCCCGTTTCCTCCAGATTGTGCAGTTTGTTGGCATATAATTTTTCATAGTCTACAATAATTGTATTTCAGTGGTGTTGCTTGTGACCTCTCTTTCATTCATGATTTTGTCTTTTTGGGTCCTCTCTCTTTTTGAGAAGTCTGACTAGGGGGTTATCGATTTTGTTTATTCTTTCAAAAAACCAGCTCTTAGATTCATTGATGTGTTCTATTGTTTTTGTGGATTCTATATCATTTATTTCTGCTCTAATCTTTATTACTTATCTTCTGCTAGCTTTGCGCTTTCTTTGCTGCTACCTTTTTGGCTCCTTTAGGTGTAAGTTTAGGTTGTATATATGGGACCTTTCTTGCTTCTTGATAGAGGCCTGTTGCAATGTATTTTCTTTGCTGCATCTCAAAGGGTTTGACCTGTTGTATTTTCATTTTCATTTGCTTCCATATATATTTTTTTCTTTTTAAAAATTTTGTTTCTCATTTTAATTCTAGTATATTTAACATTCAGTGTTACATTAGTTTCAGATGTACATTATAGTAACTCAACAATTTTATACATCATTAGCGTTCATCATGATAAGTGTATTCTTCATCTCCTTCACCTATTTCACCCATTCCTCCACACCCCCTACCTCCCCTGCCCAGCTTGTTCCCTATAGTTAAGAGTCTGTTTCTTGGTTTCTCTCTCTCTTTTTTCCTCGCCTTTTTCATTTGTTTTGTATCTTAAATTCCACAGGTGAGTGAAATCATATGGTATTTGTCTTTCTCTGACTGACTTATTCTGCTTAGCATAATACTCTCTAGATCCATCCATTTCATTGAAAATAGCAAGATTTTATTTTTTTAATGACTGAAAAGTATTCCATTATATATCACATCTTTTTAATTAATTATCAAATTTACATCCATTATAGTGCAATAAGTATTTCAGGAGTAGATTCCAGTGATCCATCCCCTAGGCATAACTTGTTGAGCATTCATCTCAACAAGTGTTTTCCTTAATGGTCCTTACCCATTTAGCCCATCCCCCCCACAGCCCCTCCAGCAACCCTCTGTTCTCTGTATTTAAGAGTCTCATTTAGCCCATCCCCCCCACAGCCCCTCCAGCAACCCTCTGTTCTCTGTATTTAAGAGTCTCTTATGTTTTGTCCCCCTCCTTGTTTTTATATTATTTTTGTTTCCCTTCCCTTATGTTCATCTGTTTTGTATCTTAAAGTTCTCATGAGTGAAATCATATATTTGTCTTTCTCTAATTTGACTTAGCATGATACCCTGTAGTTTCATCCATGTAGTTGTAAATGGCAAGATTTCATTCTTTTTGTGTGCTGAATAATGCTCCACTGTATATACATACCGCATTTTTTTATCCATTCATCTGTCAGTGGACATTTGGGCTCATTCCATACTTTGGCTATTGTTGATAGCACTGCTATAACATTGGTGTGCATTTGAAACAGCACACTTGTACCCCTTGGATAAATACCTACTATTGGAGTTGTTGGGTTGTAGGATAGTTCTATTTTGAATTTTGTGAAGAACCTCCATACTGTTTTCCAGAGTGGCTGCACCAGTTTGCATTCCCACCAGCAGTGCAAAAGAGATCCTCTTTCTCTCCATCCTTGCCAACATCTATTGTTGCCTGAGTCGTTAATGTTAGCCATTTTGACAGGTGTGAGGTGGTATCTCATTGTGGTTTTGATTTGTATTTCCCTGATGATGACTGATGTTAAACATTTTTTCATGTGTCTCTTGGCCATCTCGATGTCTTTGGAGAAGTGTCTATTCATGTCTTTTGTCCATTTCTTCACTGGATTATTGTTTTTTAGGTGTTGAGTTTGATATGTTCTTTATAGATTTTGGATACTAACCCTTTATCAGATATGTCATCTGTAAATATCTTCTCCCATTCCATCAGTTAACTTTTAGTTTTACTGATTGTTTCTACCAGCTATTGAACTGTGGAGTTTCAGACTCGGTGCTCCCCTGTTTATAGTCTTAATGGAATTTAACCCTGTTCTTCCTTTTTTTTTCTCTTTTTGTTCAGTCCTTTGCATCTGTTTCCACTGTTTCTCTCCATTGGCTTTTGGCAGGGAGTGCTTTTCCTGTACCCTCCCCACTGTCTCTGTTCTCTATCCTCAAGCAAAAACACCTGCCTACCTGCCACAGCTTCTTTATCCCCAACTTCACTACTCTGCACCGCATACCTGCCGAGTTCTGTGGTTCAAGTTGTGGAAATTATTGTGTTAATCCTCAAATCAGTTTTCTGGGTGTGCAAAATGGTTTGGTGTTGATCTAGCTGCATTTCAGGGACAAGAGAGGCAGAAAACTTCCATGCTGCCCCACCATCTTGGCCCCTCCCCTGCTTCCATATATTTTTACATTTCTTCTTTAATTTACTGGTTGAATAATTCATTCTTTAATAGGATGTTCTTTAAAATTTTTTTAATGTTTTATTTATTTTTGAGAGACACAGAGAGACAGCATGAGCAGGGGAGGGTCAGAGAGAGAGAAGGAGACATAGGATCGGAAGACTGGCTCTAGTCTCTGAGCTAGCTGTCAACACAGAGCCCAATGCGGGGCTTGAACCCACGAACGGTGAGATCATCACCCGAGCCGAAGCTGGATGCTTAACCGACTGAGGTACCCAGGCACCCCAGTAGGATGTTCTTTAACCTCCATGTGTTTGGGGGGCTTTCCAAATTTTTTCTTCTGGTTGATTTCAAATTTCATAGTGTTGTAACTAAAAATATGCATGGTATTATTTCAATCTTTTCATACTTGTTGAGGGCTGTTTTGTGACACAGTATGTGATCTATTCCTGAGAATATTCCATGTGCACTTGAGAAGAATGGGTATTCTGCTGCTTTAGGATGAAAAGTTCTGAATGTATCTGTTAAGTCCATCTGGTCCAATATGTCTTTCATAGCCATTATTTCCTTATTGATTTTCTGCCTAGGTAATCTGTCCATTGCTATAAGTGGGGCATAAAGTCCCCTACAATTATGGTATTATTATCAATGCATTAATTTATGTTTGTGATTAATCGATTTATATACTTGAGTGCTTTCACATTGGGGGCCTAACCATTTACAGTTGTTAGCTCTTCTTGATGGATAGACTGCCTTAATTATGACATAGTGCTGTTGTTCCTTACTTGTTACAATCTTTGTTTTAAAATCTAGTTTGTCTGATGTAAGTATGGCCACTCCAGCTTTCTTTTTATATCCATTAGCATGATAGAGATTTCTCCATTCCCTCACTTCAGCTGTTCTCAGGTCTAAATTGAGTCTCATGCTATAGATGTTGGCGAGGGTGTGGAGAGACGGGCACCCTCCTACACTGTTGGTGGGAATGTAAACTGATGCAGCCGCTCTGGAAAACAGTGTGGAGGTTCCTCAAAAAACTATCCATAGGACTCCCTTATGACCCAGCAATAGCATTGCTGGGGATTTACCCAAGAGAGACAGAAATGCTGATGCATAGGGGCACATGTACCCCAATGTTCGTAGCAGCAATGTCAACAATAGCTAAAACATGGAAGGAGCCTAAATGTCCATCACCTGACGAATGGATCAAGAAGATGTAGTATATATACACGATGGAGTACTACATGGCAATGAGAGGGAATGACGTATGGCCCTTTGTAGGAAAGTGGATGGACCTTGAGGGTGTCATGCTGAGCGAAGTAAGCCAGGCAGAGAAGGACAGATACCATATGTTTGCACTCATAGGTCTAGCAGGAAAACAAGAGAGACCTAATGGAGAACCAGGGGGAGCAGAGGAGGGAGAGAGAGTTGGGGAGAGAGAGGGATGTAAAACTTGAGAGACTATTGAATGCTGAAAATGAACTGGCGGTTGAAGGGGAAAGGGGAGGGGGGAAAAGAGGTGGTGGTGATGGTGGAGGGCACTTATGGGAAAGAGCACTGGGTGTTGTATGGAATACAAGTTGACAATAAAATATTATGAAAAAAAATAAAGTCCTAAAAAAAGAAAAAAAAATAAATTGAGTCTCATGTAGGTGGCATATATATAGATCTTGTTTTTTATGCATTATGATACCCTTTGTCTTTTGATTGAGGCACTTAGTCTATTTACACTGAGTTATTATTGTAAGATGCGATTTAGTGTCATTGTGTTATCTGCAGGTTTCTTGTTTTGGCGATGTCTCTGGTCCTTTGTAGTCTTTGCTGCTTGCCACTTACAGAGTCTCCCTTAGGATCTCCTGTAGGGCTGGCTTAGTGGTCATGAACTCCTTTATTTATTTATTTTTTTGCCTGGGAAAGCCTTTATCTCTCCTCCTATTCTGAATGACAGCCCTGCTGGATAAAGGATTCTTGGCTGCATATTTTTCCTGTCCAGCACATTGAATATTTCCTGCCTCTCCCTTCTGGCCTGCCAAATTTCTGGTGTTACTCTTATGTGTCTACCCTTGTAGATTAAAAACTGTTTGTTCCTAGCTTCTTTGACAAGTTCTCTTTGTATTTTGCCAGTTTCACTCTGCTGTATTGTGGTGTTGACTTGTTTTTGTTAATTCTGAAGGGAGTTCTCTGTGCCCCTTGGACTTGGATTCCTGTTTCCTTCCCAGATTAGGGAAGTTCTCAGCTATAATTTGTTCAAATAAACCTTTTGCCCTTTTCTCTTGCTCTTCTTCATCTGGAACTCCTTTGATATGCATATTATTTCATTCCATGGAATCACTTAGCTCTCCAGTGCTCCCCTTGTGATCTAGTAATTTCCCTTCTCTCTTTTTTCAGCTTCATCATTTTCCACAAACTTCTGTTTTACCTGTTCTCTCCTCTGCTTCTTCCATCTTTGCTGTCACTGCTTCTAGTTTATTTTGCATCTCATTTATAGCATTTCTTAACTCATTGTATTTCTCAGGTCTTTGATCTCTGCAGCAGTGGTTTCTCTACTGTCCTCAATGCTTTTTTTCAAGCCCAGCTGTTAGTCTTATGACTGTTGTTCTAAATTCTTGTTCAGAAACATTGTTTATATCTGTTTTATGCAATTCTCTGGCTGTCATTTTTTCCTGAATTTTCTTTTGTGGAGAATTCTCCCATTTATTCATTTTGGCTGTTTGTCTTTTTCATGTTTTCGTGGCTTGTTATTTGTCCTGCACCTGTCAGTACTACTATATTAAAAATGGGACATACACTGTCAGGGACTGCGCCTAAGGAAATGTTTTTGGTGTGTGTTACGTGCACTCTGTTGTTATGTTTTGGCTGCTCTATCCCACTGGTCAGTCGTCTGCAAAACTCGTCCTTCCTTGAAGTGGTGGAGTGTTTGGGCCTTCAGTCAGATGTCCTTTGATTTGTTTGTTGACATAGTCCTGGAAAGAAAAGAGAAAAAGGCAGGAAGGGGGAAAAGACTGATTCCATACAAAGAGAAAAATGAAAGGGGAGAAAGACCAAACGGAGAACAAAAACTAAACAAAACACAAAAACTTTAAGGCTAATTCCTGAGAAAGAGAACCAAAAATAAAAAAGAGGATACTGAAAAGGGGTAAAAAGAATAGAGTAAAAATGCCTAGTTAAACAA
>PJEM01015790.1:0-28513 GCA_004023845.1 Helogale parvula | reverse complement strand
CACCAAAGACTTAACCATCCATTTCCTACATAAAAGGTAGCTACTTTTTTGCATGGACCTCAAGTATATTGTAGTATAGAGGTGGAATTTAAGGAAAGGTATTAAGCAGGCTGTGTTGTAGCTTATGGGCAAGTAATAAATTGTATCATTTATCTTGAATGTATCATAGATAAGCTGCTATATAACGATTGCCACTTCAGGTAGCTGTGAAATTAGGTGATTAACTAGTTGTTACTTAACCTTCTAATTGCTGTATAAGTCTAATGACATGAAATAGAAGTTGGGGTTTTGATTTTTTACTTTGCTTTTCTGTTTGGAGTGTCACTGTAACCACTGTATTGTAAATGATGGAAAATAAATGCATATGTTAAAAAAAATATAAACAAAAAAGTATTGCTTAAAAAACACATAATAAATATATATACACAAACATAATAATGGTATTGCAGTTATATTAAAAGTGTTTTAAAGGGGCGCCTGGGTGGCTCAGTTGGTTAAGCATCTGACTTTGGCTCTCGCAGTTCATGAGTTTGAGCCCTCCGTCAGGCTCTGTGCTGACAGCTCAGAGTCTGGAGCCTGCTTCGGATTCTGTGTCTCCCTTTCTTTGCTCTGCCTGAACTCCTGCTCTCTCTCTCTCTCAAAAATAAACATTTTAAAAAGTAAAAAAATAAATAAAATATTTTTAAAAAGTTTAAGTTTTAAAGACAAAGTATTACCAAAAAACAATATATCTGGTCTAGATTTATGTTATTTATCAGACTACAAAAACAATTCACCTCAGTGTCTCCCATTATACTGTAAATCTCCAGAGACAGACTTTTTAAAAGGTAATATTGTTATCTCTAGTGCCTAATATGCAGAAAATGACTAATAAATGTTTGTTAATGTAACCACTATGAGAAGAGTTTTTTTAATCACACATACGCTCTTTCTTTTCTTTTACTATTCACTTCCTCTTTCTCTCCTTATGCCTTAGTGACTACAAATGGCACAGATGCTTGTTACAAGGGCCTATGATTGGTCTCCTGCTTAGAAATACTACCTCTGAACCACATCATTGGCCAATCACATGATCCAGTATCACACAACACTGAAACATCTCAAAAAATCTATTACTATTCAAGAATCAGGTAGGTAACAAATCAATGCTTACACACTGGAAAATTATGCCAATTATATATTTAATCATTATTAGATGAAAAGCAATATTAACGTTGGGGTGACTGGGCAGCTCAGTCTTGGTTAAGTGTCTGACCCTTGGTTTCAGCTCAGGTCATGATCACAGTTTGGTGAGTTCGAGCCCCACATCAGGCTTTGCGCTGACAGTGCAGAGCCTACTTGGGATTCCCCCGCCCCAGCCCTTCCTGTTCTCTTTTTCTCTCTCTAAACAAACTTAAAATAATCTGCTTGGCATTTTATCCCAACCCCCAAAACAAAACACTAATATTTCAAGCCTGTCAAATTTCCAAGATTAAATGGAAAACCTAAACTACCACATTAAAATATATGATGTTAAAGGACTTGATTTAAAATCTGATTTAATAATTCAATTAATTCTAAAACAGCTTCTCACTAAAATACCTCTAAAATACAACATGAAAGAAAACCCATACCACCACTGCAAATAAGACCAACTTTAATCAAATTCCAGAATCTGGACTGAGAAAATGCCAATTAGTGACCTTAAAACACTTTGGGAAATAATCCAGAACAATAAACCTGACTACTTAGAACAGGGACTGGCAAACTGTTCTGTGTGCCAAATCCAGCTGCTGCCTGGTGTTGTAAATAACTTGGAACTCTGTCATGCCTACTCATTTGTCTGTGGCTGATTTAGCATTACAAGAGCAGAGGCAGAGTTCAAAAGATGTAAGAGGGATCATATAGTCTGCAAAGCTGAAAACATTAACCATCTGCTTCTTCACAGAAAAAGTGTACTGATTCTCCTGGTCTAGAAAATAAGAAAATGCAAATGACCACCATGATCAGCACCATGGCATAGTATGTTAAGTCAACAACTTTCTACAACACAGGTAAACTTTCCAAGGCACTCAATTACCATCTATGTTCTTTCTGGACTGTGTGCCAACCTTATAGCACTTTTTAAGGCCAGAACTCCCAGTGAACATTATGCCAGAGTACTGGAGCAGGGAAAGTGAGGAAAGAAGAGGTCAGATGGGTGTGCAATGGTGTGCTCCATTCTGGGAGGCATGGCTCCCACTTAAGTAAACAAATAAAGCCTCTTGTATAAAGTTCTCTGTACACTCACAAGATCGGAAGATTCTGGTTTATTTTATTTTTAAGTTTATCTATTTATTTTAAAAGAAAGAAAAAAAGTCAGTGGGAGAGGGGCAGAGAGAGAGGCAGAAAATCTCAAGCAGGCCCCTGCTGTCAGCACAGAGCCCAACAGGAGCTCAGACCTACCAACTGTGAGATCATGACCTGAGCCAAAGTCAGACGCTTAACTCACTGAGCCACCCCCACCCAGGCGCCCCTAATTAGAAATCTTAAAGAAATATGGAATAGATGAAAGTCAGTAAGGGATAATTAAATTCGAGGATTCTACAATTCTGACGGAATTACCAGGCTGAAAGAAACGCAAAGTGTTGATGAACTTAATTCACACCTAGTGACTGAGTCCTTCTACAATGGTGAGTTATATCCCAAACCAGTAATAGGGAACTCCCCTTCTGAGGAAGTCCATTATATATCAGCTCATCTATGATCCTTACTGGCTTCTTGAGGAATAATGAGTTAAAAAAAATAAAAAGAATTATGTAGAAATGAGAATGCACATAAATAGCAGGAAGGGTTTTTAACAAACACTGTTCTCTAGACTCCGTGCTGGGGTGAAAAAACTTTGACACAAAAACTATTGAAACCTGGAACTCTGCAACGTGACTAGATTAATCTTTTGAAAGAAAGAAACAAACCTATAAACAGGAATGCTCCTGACAGGCATTTTGGATAAGATTCCCTTTCTAAATGTACATAGATACCCAGTATTTACTGGAATGTCTTTCTACAACTCTTTCAGAACTGAAAACTTCTGCTAAATTATTCCCTAATAAATATGTAATACACACTCCTCTTCAACAGTTACCTCAAAGTAAATGTACTTACCTCCTGTGCATCTCTTGCTGCCTTTGCATCATCCTCATTATAGCGGTTACAGTTGTACCTTAAAGTGAATTGAAGAGGATTCCATAAAGCCAAGTATCAATGAAAAGGGAACAAATCACAGAATTTTAGCCTGGATTCAGAGATTATCTAGAACTAATATTCTTTTATACATATAAACTGAAGTGTTTAAAATGCCCAGGGTTCTAGAATTACAACACAGAAAAGAATTCAGACTGTTGTTGGATTGAACCACCACCTAGTGTTGGAATCCTCTAACACTGTACCAGTTCTCTATCTAGCAATGGAATTCCCCACCTCCTGAACTGGTCAGTCCATTCCAAATCAGCTTACCTGTAATCATTAAAAAACGCTGTTATTCTGAAACTTCCATTTCCTGACTGCAGTCTGAACTTCTAAATTCGTTTTTGAAGACGTCACATCTTATTTCCTCGGTTGTCTGTTATTTAGGCCAAATATTCCCAATTTTTCCAGTTACTTACCTTCTCATTTTAATAAACCAAAGAGAACCAATAGTTCATGGACTACTATGTAACATCTGCTGTGCTATGTGCTTTACATGATATTACAGCTTATAAGAAATCACTGAAAACTGAATGATACACAAAATGAGAAGCAGAGGGAATGTACCCAGAAGACAGCTCAGAGTGAGGATTAACAAGACTGGCACTTGTCCTGATTACTCCATGTCTGCTTTTCTTGAAGTCTACATTATGGGAACACCTGATACTTGAGTGCTTGCTATCTATTACCCACTTACAAAGGACTTTAAATGTACTGTCACATTCAATTCCCTGAACTACCTTATGAAATATGTATTATTACCCCCACTGAGCAGATGAAGAATTAGGTTTTGAGAAGGTAAGTAACACACTTAAGATAACATAGAGTTTCAAAGCTAAGAATTAAACATAGGCTTGCCTGCCAACTGAGGGCTGTAGCTCTGAACTACTGACTATACTGTTCACATGCTGTAGTCCTGTCTTCAGAATCTTAACAGTAATCCTGTTAGGTCTAAAGGAAGAATTCTGATTTAATTTAAATCTTGTTAAACTGGATTCACTGTTCCAGCTTGCCAAGTTTCCCAGGATTTTAATGGTCTATGTATTTAATATCCTTCTGTGATGTACCCCAAAATGTATGCAAGGTTCTCTTACTAGTTTAAGGAGGTCTTCAGTAACACTGACCAGAAAAGCAATAAACAGTTTCCATGAATAAAAGTAAGGACAAAGCCTTTCAGCTTTGGAAGTATTCCATTAGGAAGACGGAAACCCATCACTTATAACTCCAAAAAATGGTCACACAACCAATCCCAAATATCCTTGTGTGCATTTTCAGAAGTCGGAGACCGTGTGTAGTTCTGCACACGTTTGGGTTTCTACAGAGCTGAACTGAGACTCCATGGTGTTCCAGGCCAAATCGGCCAGGAGAAAGTCGTCCATTGCCGTTTGGGTTTCGTTGCTGGTGAAGAACAAGCTCCCCAGGGTCTCAAAGCTAGGCCACAAACTTCTAAGCTCACACGAAAATACCTTATTGAGATCTACAAAACATTCCCTAATCATCATCCTAATACTGGGATTTCACATAAGAGAAAAGGTATGTTTCATATGTAATATGTGGAATCAATCACAATTTTTGGAAACTTGGGATTACATTTTGTCAGCTTTCAGTTTTTGGTAGCTCTCTATTTAATGTATCTACTCAGAAATAGTCAACAATGGTTCACTGATCTCAGTAACCCAGACCATAATTCACTCAAGTCAGGAGATCTATTAATTTCCCACTGGCTTGGGATATAATCCTCTCTTACCCAAAATTACTTAATTTAGCGCAAATATTGGCTCTCCTTGCCCTCTACTGGTCAACTATTAATACCTCTTCTTCTTATCTAACATAATGATCTCCTTAACATTTTTCCTTTTGGTATTTTTTGGATATTTTAAAGCCTCAACTCATTTTGCACTATGCCAAAATTATTGAGAACTTGAACACCAGGAAAAGCAAACAGAATTCACCTCTACTTCTATCTCAGATGATGGACAGTGCTACTTGGAATGCTATTTTGAGGATTCTGAGGCATTTTCACATTTAAATAAGGAAGCACAATATGACTCATTTGCAATGTTAGCTATGGGTAAAGGCAAGACACAAAAAGCATCTCTGCCAACCTTGGTCCAGGCCGTTCCTCACCCTCCTGCACCCATCATTTGTTCTGTGCTCTTTTCAGCTTTCAATACAGCTTCTTTAAAATCTGTGTTATGATCCAAGATTTTCTTACACACAAAAAATGTAACTTTAAAAAATGTATCTTTTAGTAACTCTTCTCCACTTATTAGGCTTGTTTGTTTAAATATAATAGAGTGGATTTAGTTTCCGGGAACAGTCTAATTCTCTAGTTTGCCTTCTTAAAATCTAGACTATCTGTCAGGCTAAACCCAAATACCTTTCTGGTCTTTGACAGCAGCAAAATCACATTCTTTACCAGTTAGTTTTTACCTAATTCAGAATTAAATTCAGACAAGTAATCCCTCTATTTCCCTAACTAATGAACCTAATGAAAGTTTCAGTGAAACTAATGAAAGTACCAGTGAAACTAAAAAAGACTTGCCGTTGTCCTAACGTGAGAGCCTCCTCCTGTCTGAACCTGCAGTTTCCTCCCCTCTCATTCACTCTCTACAAAGCAGCGTCAATTCTGAGGTAATACATGTAAAGCACATTAATACAGAGCCCTCTCGTCTAAATTACAGATCTAATCAGGCCACTCCCCACTTAAAGGCCTTCTGATAATGTCCAAACAACTTTAGGTCCCACTCTTTCTCTTCTCCTATGCCCTGCAACATGTAAGGGGCCACAAACTGAACTGTCAAAAAGCAGGTAACATATATTAGTGAAATGGGCCCACTTGTGTATTATTATAATAGTCAGAAATACTTTCATTTTTGCCAGATGTGCTAGCTCCCCTTTATTCTCAAAACTCAAGGCATCATGATTCTAACTTGCATTTTCCCGAACTGGTAAGAAATATGCACAGAACAAAGATATATATCTACTAAATGTGATGCTGTCTTCTAAATATAGTGCCATCACGATATATGCAAATGCCCTGATGACTCAGTCATGGGGAAATAAATATATCAAACTGGAAAATCAAGACATCATCTAAGAAGTTTTAATCAATTCCAGATGACTGCTGTCAAGTAGGAATATAGGCCTGTTCCTATATTTCAAACAGAGGCTTATAATCTGGATTATACTGGGCAATTTTCCAATTTTTAAAGTTTGGGACACGTTTTTGTCTAATAGTATACAAGGGTAAGTAAAACACAACTGCAGGTTTGGTTTTGCCAACAGTTTCTTAGTTTTCAGCTGTCGCCTAGACAGACAGACAATGTAAGTCTTCTCTAAATTAGTCATGTACGTTCACATCATTCTGCCTTTATTCCTGCTGCTCCTTTTGTCCTGAGCGCTTTCCCTACCACTTCCAACCAATGAACTTTTACTCCCCCTTAAAATTCATCTCAATTGTTACCTTCTCTGTGAAATGTCCCTAATTTAGCCTTCTCTTGAGACATCTTGCATGTACTTTTAACAATGATCACACACTGTATTCATTTATCTAGCTTCCAAGTTATACGGCGATTTCCGTGAGGAAGAAACCGTAGTCACAATATATGCACATATTACATACTTATGTAAACATTGTCTTCCCTTCATTTCCCCAACCTACCAGGCAGATCCATGTGGTTCCCAAGGGCCAAGACACACCCAGCAAAACTCTGCTTTACAATTCTGGTTACGACACACCATGTGATTACAACCGCCATCCTTCTCAATTGTGACATGGCATTTGGGACATTCCTATGAAGAGAAACTATAAAGTTGGTGTCAATGCTACACTAGGTTGTATGACTACTGCCGAAGAAAAGCCAGTTCTAGATTTGTATTATTGGGTTTTAAAAGATATATTATACAACAATTAAAAGATTTGTTTTAGTGGGGTTGGGGACCAAAACATTTTAAGTACTTTTAACCATACACATGGTAATGACAGTTTTACAGGAAGTAAAACATTTTGTTCATGTAAATACAATCTACTCTCCAGTGTCATCTAGAAATAATTATTGATTACTCCTGTATACCACACACTGTTCTCAGTGTTTTAAATGCATTAACTGATAATCCTTATAGTGATCCTATTCCTATTTTCATTTCTCAAATGAATAAACTAAAGAAGAGAAAATTAATAAAAACACTAGTCTGAGGTTACCCTGGTAGCAATGGTAGAAAGTGTCAGGATCAAACCCAAGCAATCTGGCCTTAAGAATAAGGCAAGTGGGACTGGTAAGACTGATAATTCTTTTTGTGGCTACTGAGTTTCCCAACTTTCTTTTCTCAAATACCCTTGTTTTACTTATTTATTTGTTGTTATTTTTTAAGTATACTCTACCCCCAATAGAGGGCAGAAGTCACAACCCTGAGATCAAGAGTTGCATGCTCTACTGACTGAGCCAGCCAAGTGCCCCTCAAATACCCTTGTTTTAAATTCTTTCCACTGTGGTCCATTTACAACTATGCTACAGAGATCATGGCTTTTTCCAAGTCTGTGTCATATTCTTGGTTGCCAGTGAGCTAACATTACTACCCTACAGCAGGTCTACTATTTTTTCTTTTGGAAAATCTAGAAAATCAAATCTATTAATTTTAATGGAAATAAAAATAAGAGGTAAAGGTTATATTTTCCTGCATTAGTTTGATGCCTGTAACTCCCACAAGGGGGGAGTATCACCCATTACATTACTTACTGATAATCCTTAGAGGGATTCACAATTTGACCTTTATGAAATAAGACTATCCTGCCATAAACTATGGTAATTTTAAATAGGTCAGTACGGCAACTTTTAATTATACAGTTTTAAATCAAATCTTTGAAATCAATTAAAACCTTACACATTTTCCCAAGAAGCAAATTCCAGGTCTAAAATATCTGTTTCTGGGATGCCTGGGTAGCTCAGCAGGGTGAGAGTCCAACTTTGGCTCAGTTCATGATCTCACGGTTCCTTAATTTGAGCCTCTCATTGGATCCTCTGTCCCCCTCTTACTCTCTGCACCTCCTCCACTCATGCTCTCTCTCAAAAATAAATAAAAAACATTAAAAAATATATTTCTTAAAAAAATAAAAATAAAGTATGTTTCATTCTAGATTTCTTTTTTTTTTTTAATGTTTTTATTTATTTTTGATACAGAGAAAGACAGAGCATGAGGGGGGGAGGGGCAGAGAGAGAAGGAGACACAGAATCCGAAGCAGGCTCCAGGCTCTGAGCTAGCTGTCAGCACAGAGCCCGATGCGGGGCTCGAACCCACAAACGTGAGATCTGACCTGAGCCGAAGTCGGAAGCTCAACCGACTGAGCCACCCAGGCGCCCCTAGATTTCTTGATTATAATTAACCAAACTCTCAATATGTTAGGATACCACTAATAATGTGCGAAAAATTTTTAAGTGTATTGCTGAAAGAGAGAGAAAGAGAGAGGGGCAGAGAGACAGGGAGTGAGAGAATCCCAAGCAGGCTTTGCACTGTCGGTGTGGAACCTAAGGGGTTCCAAGTCATTAACCATGATATATGACCTGAGCTGAAGTCAAGAGTTGGATGTTCAACCGAGACAGCAAGGTGCCTCAAAAATATGCGTCTGAAACCAGAGAAAAACTCTTCCGTTTTATCTTAAAACTATCAAGCAGATAACTTTGTTATTACTAATTGCCATTCTTCCTCAATAATCTCGCTAAACAAAGCTGAACATACTCAAGCCTATACAGCCTAAACGTCTCGGGGGTTTGGAATATTGGGGGGATTTCTCTAGATGCAGAGAGAGGGCACAGAGAAAATACAACTGCTCTGTTCGGAATTACTAGTTTTACAGAGTATATTCAAGGATTCAGGTACTTTAATAAACTCATTAAAGTTGCTCCTAACACAGAAAGGTTTTTCTTAAGTGACAGGAGTTATCTTTATCTTAATCTTAGCACAGAAATATTGATTTCTACCATACATTCCTCAAAGATGTGGGCATTTGTTTTAAGTGACAAGACTTACTGTTTCATTACTAATGCTTTCTGGGAGACAAATATGTTTTAATCTTTTTTGGTAGAGCAGGATACTAGTGGTATCAAATTGTATGTTGGATTCCATTATCCATTGTTTTAGAATAATTTTTTAAATGTTTATTTGAGAGAGAGAAAGCACAAGAAGAGGAGGGGAGAGAGGGGGAGAGAGAGAGAAAGAGAGTACAGATACAGAATCCAAAGTAGGCCTCAGGTTCTGAGCTGTCAGCACAGAGCATGATGTGGGCTTGAAACCACCAACCATGAGATCATGACCTGACCCTAGCCAACTGACCCACCCAGGTGCACCTAAACACTCCTTATTCTTCTAATTGTCTTGTGATCGAGTGATGGAAAGCTCTAATACTGGTCAAACAACTCTGTATTCTTTAAGCATCATCTAAGACAATACTAAGAATGAATAGTCCATGAATAATCCCATAATCACCCTAAACCACTTCTAATATAGATAGGCTACATGGCTGAATTAAATAAAGATTGACTATTTATACAATTTTCTACTAAGAGATTGCTGGGTACATGGCTGGGATTCAAATATATGCTTATTACTTAGTGCTGAAAAAGAAAGGTGTTCAAGACAACTTTCCATTTGCAGGACAAACACCTGTCTAGGGTTAAAGAACTGGTCCACAGTTACAAAGACATGAACAATCTTGAAACTAGTATCCTGAAACTAATAACATGAGCAATAATGTACTTTAAGAAATGGGGGGGGGGGGGGGGGAGGAACAAACTCCAAGGATACCCATTTAATTCCCCAAACCTCTATTTCTCAGGAGGCAAGTCTCTTAAATCGCATTTTAGCAGCTTAACATGTTAAAGATATCAAACATGTGAAGCCCAGTGCAGTTACATGATAAAAAGTTATTACTCAGTTACTCTCAATACTCTTCTAAGGAATGACTCCTTAAGGAGGGGTGCCTGCCTGGCTCAGTCAGTAAAGCATGTGACTCTTGATCACAGGTTGTGAGTTCAAGCTCCACATTCGTGTAGAGATTACTTAAAGATAAAATCTTAAAAAAAGAAAAAGAAAAAGAAAAAAAGAACTCCTTAAAAGTTAAACCCTGGGAATTTTTTAAAGGTTTACTTTATTTTTAGTAATCTCTACACCAATGTGGGGCTTGAACTCATGACCCCAAGATCAAGAGTTGTATGTTTGGAGAACCTGGGTGGCTTAGTAGGTTGAGTGTCCAACTTCAGCTCAGGTCATAATCTTATGGTTCATGGGTTTGAGCCCCACATCGGGCTCTGTGCTGACGGCTAGCTCCGAGCCTGGAGCCTGCTTCTGATTCTGTATCTCCCTCTCTCTCCGACCTTCCCCTGCTCACGCTTTTTCTCTCTCTCTCTCAAAAAGAAATAAAACATTAAAAAAAAAAAAAAAAAAAAGAGTTGTATGTTCTGCTGACAGCCAGCCAAGTGCCCCAAACTCTGGGAGTTTTTAAAGGCAGAAATGTAAAGTTGCCTAATAAAACCAAGCAAGGTGGAATAAACTCTGTATTTGTATGCTAAAAGGGAGGCAGTAACAATATGAAAAAGCATTATCAAACCCTTATGTAGAAAATGGTCAGCTTTTTCTTCTATAGGAAACTAATGTTTTGTAATGGACAAAAATTTCTAAAGAAGACTACTATGCATGTTGCAGTATAGTGCTCAATAAAATAAACTCAAACACTAAAAAATTGGCATTCTTGAAAAATGAAAACCACCAAAACCCCCAATCCCCAAAACAACCAAAAAACCCCAAATCTTAACTGAGGAAAAGGCAAAATAGGTCCCTAATTAGGAAACTTACTTGTTTTGCTAACACCAAGGCTCCTATGCTTATCACAGTTTGGTTACCAAGAGTTTACTGAAGGGAAATACCAACCTTTGTGTTGGCTGCAATCCAGTTAGAGGTCTCACTGTCATCATCACACTTTTTAATCCACTTCTTTAACCACTGTTTGAAAACAACAACTGTTAGGGTACAACAAAAGACTTAAGAGAAAAGATAGCAAATTACTTCAAATTTAAATATAGTCAAGCTTACTTAACAAAGGACAAGATTATCACTGGATTTTAATTCCTCTTAAACCAAGGAACTCTGGCAGTTCTCATATCCAGTGGATATAAAATCAGCCAAAGGAGCATGTTCTCTGACTGGAGCCACGTGGGAACCTAGAGCTCGACGAGAAGGCCAGCTCCAAGATGTGTCATTCCCCTTAGCGAATTACAAAGTCTGCTCACAGAGGTACCGTAGCCACTGTTAATCCTGGTAATGATCAGGAGCTGACTTATTTGTAAGGAATGCTTTATGAGTACTTGTGATGATCATTTGAAATAAAAAGGAAAAAAAATAATTTTCTATCTACAAATGGATAACAAAATTGTGGGCTTCAGTTTTCTGTCATCAAGTCTTAGAACTGCTTTATTACATTTTAAAAATGAATATGCCAGACATACTCACCTTACATTTAACAGGATCGTGCCAATTTTCTCCACAGTTAAAGCTGTTAAGTAACAAAAGAGTTAAAAGAATTAAGTCCTACCTACTGTTAAGTCAGTACACAAACAAATCCATTTCATGCTTTCTGGCTCCTCAGTGATTTCACCAGTCTCTACTGACCGGCAAATACAAGGGCATGAGCCAAGTTCATATTATTCTACAGATTATTTAGAATTTAGCGTTAGAACAGCATGTATTGTGGTATATGTGAGAAACGAAGAAAGATTACAGGCATGAGGACATGCTATGATGACAATTTCCTAAAAAAGGAGTCTCTCAATAGTCACCAAACTGTTAAGACAAAAAATTCAGTTTAGTCAGATCTGTATTCTTCTGACCGTTTTTAAAAAAGTATAGTTCCATGCTGTAAACAATTCTTCAACTGAAACCAAACAACAATTTTCACAATTTAAACTTAAATTTCAACCAATGCTTCATCTATATATTAAATTTTTTACTTAAACACCCTGAATGAAGAATTATAATTATATAATTTAATCCTAATGCACAATGAGCAAACAAGTCACATCTTTGCATGACCCAAACAAATGAACCTCAGCCTTGTACGGATAAATTTCACCAAACAAGGTATAAAACAAAAGAATATGACTAAACATTCTCTAAGAATATACGAATTGTTTATCCTTTTCTGTTTTCTAGGCATGTAGTATATATATTTGCTAACAGAAAGTATAAATTAAGAATAAATACAAATGCTTATTTTAAAAAACCTGTTGAATGGCTGATTAGCTAATTAGGTAGTTTGGGAATGCCAAAAATCCTTTGTAAATGAGAGGAACAAAGTGCTATAGATTTAAATGAAGTCAAGTATAATGGTTACTTCTGGAAAAGAAGATGGTGAAGGGGATGGAGAAGGGAACAAAAGAGTTTCAAATAAATCTGTCATTCATTTGACAGATTTCTTAACAAAAACAAAATACTTTGCTTAAAGCTGGGTTAGTAGCTACAAAAGTATTCACTGCTGTTATTCTTTACATTTTGGTCTGTATACAAAATATTTCATACTAAAAATGTTTTAAAATACGTATGAAATCAGATCCCACCTCTTATCTATGGGGTAAATTTTAAAATAGTAATGTATATTTAATCTTTACCAAAATAGCATGTATTTCACACATATTTAATCTCTGTGAGGTTACCTGCTCTTTTTGGAAACATTTAGTGTTAATGATGTGTAAGTCTAACTCTACAGTTGCAGAGTAAACCAAGAATGGTACGGAACACGTAATGTCTGTCTGCTAGCTCTCAGAGCTACTTGGTTTGACTGGTTTCTTGTCCCTAAAAGATCCACCAAAGAAAGGGGAAGTCATCTTAACTCTCTAACATCAACATGCAGTATTGGATATTCTCTATTAAGTCAAATCTAGAATACAAAGACTAAAAGAGTGTGTACAGACTCCAAGATCCAAGGTTACCAGGAAAGCTGGGGCCAGAGAAGCCACAGGAAAACTGTAGGTGAAAAAACACACCTAATCAACCATGCTTTATCTTTCTAAATTTATCAAAGCAGATTTTCTTTCAAGAAGTAAGATTTAACTTGTCAGAGTAAAGGAAAAATAATCTTGTGTATTTTATTTCCTAAGGGATAACTAGAAAACAGAACAAGAGTCATAAAGAAACCAAATATAACCTGACAAAATAAACAGTGCATCAGAAATGAGATCTATATGTTTGCTCCTATATTAGTTCCAGCAGACACAAGAAAATGTGATTATAGCTGCTTTTTTCCCCATAACAAAAAAGAGCAACAAGGAAAGAAAAAAATCATTGAAGATGCTACCTTTTAATCTAATTCTTATTTAAAAGAAATACTATTTTAAATCAACATCACCCGCCTCCCTGAGGTTTAAAAAAAAAAAAAAACTTCTATTTTACTACCAAGAATAAAAAGAAAAGCTATGTGTATGATTTCAATTTAGGAAATCACTTGCTTACCAAAACTGGCGCCCACATTTGCAGCGAACAGGTTTAGCGTCAGGATATTGGACTTTAACAACATGGTGGCAATCTGGGGCAGGACACCACTTTAACAGTCGATTGCACTGAAACCCAAGTTAGAAAATAAAAAACGACAGCAAATTAAGTCATGATGTAAGATTTCCTAGCAACAAGCGATGATTTACACTGCTTCCCCAGTGTAAGGGCCAAAGACAGGGATGACGACAGAAGCATGTAAAAGCTTGCCCCTGGTATAGTCTTCTACAGTAATGCACTGTTCCTGCAAGATTACAAATCCTTCAGAGGCTTGGTTTTATAAAATATGCAAATTACCTCTTGGTTCTATATTCACAATCCCACTGACAAACTTTAAAATAAAATAATTATCCATTTGTGATTATTAAGAAGCATCAGTTTATTTATGGTTCTACTTCACAGTAATTTTCAAAGATGTAAAAAAAAAAAAAGAAACTCCTATTCAGGGAAGAAGGGAAGGTATTTAAAGATTTTTTTTTCTTTTTTTTAAGGAATCTCTACACCCAACACGGGGGCTCACACAACCCCGAGACCAAGAGTCACATGCTCTACTGACAGAACCAGCAAAGTAGCCCCAGGGAAGGTGTTTAGATGCTATAGAATATACATGCAATTTCTCTCTTTGACCATAAATAAATTCTTCTAAGAACAAACGTCAGTTTCTAAACCATGGCAAAGATCGCATTTTAGTTCTTTAAAAAAAAAAAAAAGTAAAACTTTTGATGTATTTTTTGTTAGGAAACAAAACATGGCTCAAGTAACACTATACCAGAATCCAAGTTTACTGACTGTTTAAAAAATATGCTATTCCTAAAATATGCTGTTTTCTAGAAGATCTGACCTTCAGTTTAATCCCTAAGTGAAATAAATATTACTTTGTAGAACTAAAATACCCAATTCATATTGATGATCTTATACAGAGGCTGGCAAACTCTTCCATAAAGAGCCAGAGAGTAAAGATTTTTGTCTTGGTGGGCCAAAGGGCCTCTGCAGCTACTCCATCTGCCACTGTGGCACTAAAGGACTCAGAGAACAAATGGACAGAGCCAAATAAATATTTACAAAAACAGGCAGGCCATACTTTGTTGACCTGCTTCTGATAAAAAAAAGACATCTGATAAAAACAAGTACTTCAGCTCTCTTTATTAAAATTTACTGGTAACAGAGGCTAAAATAAGCAGAGATACAGCCATGTTAAACTGCCAAACGTGATTAAACATATCAATACTAATAATCAGCTACAATTTTCTGCTAGGGATAAAGAAATACTGTAAAAGTAATTTGATCACCAAAGCTTTAGATCTATGAAGAGACACCTACTTATTGGTCTGTCACTTTCCTTTGAAAATACGTGTTAGGTATGCTTCAAGAATGAAGTCTAAAATCCAAGTTTATGGTAAAGGTCTTTCTTAGTATCAAGAGTATTTCATTATAAGAAAAAGTATTCTATTAGCAAATAATTCCGTTTACTAAAAAAGGTAACCTTAAGAGAAATCACTTACCTCTACAAAGCTATTTGTTATTAAATGCTGATACTTTAATTTAACTTTCGAATCTGTGATCAGGCGCCTGAGAGCAAGAACAAAAATAGTTTATTCCAGAAATGATGACTGACTGCAACCTGGCTTCCATTATGCACCTTGAACACTTTATATATTCGTTACAATTTCTAGAACTCACAGGAACCCATGAAAGTAAAGAATACCCCTGAAGCTTAAGTTTTATTAGGTTCAATGGTAAACAGTCTTATGAGTGTTTAAAGAAAATAGTGTTACAACAGAAAAAGAGTTAACCACTGACAAAACCAGTAAAAACTACCAAACGTGAACACAGTCCAACCTCATTAAAATATTTTAAACAAACAACAAGGTTTTGTACAATCTGGCCCCATCAAATTGCTGAGCTTCCGCGGCACTGCTTGCCTTCCACAAGACCACACCCTGCAGTGTTCCTCCCTCGGTGTACTCCTGTCACATCTGTATTCTTTCAAAACTGTGAGTACTGCCCTGCCCTCAGAGGCTTTTCCATAGAGCCACCTCTCTTTAAAAGGAAAGAATATCATGGTGGGCCTAGCTTTGAATGCTGTTTGATGACGTACTAGCTATGAAACGAGGGTAAGTTATTTGACCTCTCCACTTCTCAGTTTACTCATCTGTAAAATGGACAGCAGAAATAAGAGTTGGGAACTAGAACAGTGCCTGGCAAATAGTAAACACTCAATAAATATTAGATGCTGTCGTATCTATTTTTTTTTAAAAACTCAGCTAAAATGTATGGTTTCTCACTAAAGGAGGCTTTTTCTGACAATTACCCACACACCAGTTCCCTCACAGCTCTCATGGCACCTTACACACCCTCCCCTTTATAAGGTTTATCGTAATTTTTATTAGAAAATTATCCGTATAATCATGTGTTTAATATCTGCCTTCATGTTCTCTTATCCCCAATCAAATGAACAGATCCCTTGTGTCTAGCACACTGCTTGGCCTGTAGAAAGTGTCCAAGAAATTTTTTTTTAAGTTTATTTATTTTGAGAGAGAGGGAGGGAGGGAGAGGGAGGGAAAGTGTGAGTGGGGAAGGGGCAGAGAGAGATGGAGAGAGAGAGAATCCCAAGCAGGGTCTGTACCATCAGCACAGAGCCTGTCATGGCGCTTGAACTCACAAACCAGAAGATCATGACCTGAGCCGAAACCAAGAGTTGGACACTTAAGCAACTGAGCCACCCAGACACCCCAATAAATATTTTCTAAATGAGTAAACCTCTATATTTCAGAGATGTCAGAACTGAGGTCTAAAAATAATTAGTGTATCTGGCGATTCCTCAAAAGGTTAAATGCAGAAATTACCATATGACCCAGCAATTCTACTCCTAGGTATATATATCCAAGAAAACTAAAAATAGGTGTTCAAATAAAAAACTTTCACACAAATCTTCAACACAAATGTTTTGGAGCACCTGGGTGGCTCAGCTGGTTGAGTGCCCAACTCTTCATTTCAGTTCAAATCATGAATCCACACACAGTGTGGACCCTGATTAAGAGTCTTTCTCTCTCTCTGCCCCTTTTCTCTGCTTGTGCATGCTCTCCCACGCGCTCTCTCTCTCTCAAATAAAAAAATTTTTTTAAATGTTTCCACAAAAAATGGGAATAACCAGAATGTCCAAGAACTGATAAAGAAACAAAACACAGAGTATCCATACAATGGAATGTTTAACCATAAAAAGGAATCAAGTACTAACACATTCTACAACATGGATGACATGGATGAACCTTGAAAACATTACATTAAGTGCAAGAAGCTAGACACAAAAGATTACGTGCATTGTGACATTTAAATGAAATCTCCAGAATAAGCAAATCTGTACAGACAGAAAACAGATACGTGATCATCAGGCTCTAAGGGAAGGAGGGGATGAAGGGTGACTATTTAATGAATATGGGAATTCTTTTAGGGGTGATAAAAATGTTCTGGAATTAGTGATTATGGTTGCATGACATTATTAAAAGTATACTTTATTATTACTTAATGCTTATTTTTGAGAGAGAGAGAGAGCGAGAGCGAGCGCGAGCAGGGAAGGGACAGAGAAAGAGGGAGACACAGAATCTGAAGCAGGCTCCAGGCTCGAGCTGTCAGCACAGACCCCAATGTGCTCACCAACCGCAAGATCATGACCTGAGCCAAAGTCTGACACTTAACCACCAGTCACCTAGGTGTCCTTTTTCTGTTTACTAAATTGTATACTTTAAATAGTTAAAATGGTAAATATTATGTTATGTGAAATTTACATCAATTAAAAAAAAAGAGAGATCCCAAGTCCGACATCCTGATTTCCCATTTTTAATTTCCATTACCTATAATGCTTCTCTGATGTGACAAACCCCAACAATTTTTTTTAAGTTTGTTAATGGAGGGGAGGGATAGAGAGGAAGAGAGAGAATCCCAAGCAGGCAATGATCTCATGAACTGTGAAATCATGACCTGAGCCGAAATCAAGAGTTAAGATGCTAGCCAACTGAGCTACCCAGGCACCCCCAAATGATTTCTTCTAACTGATCTGGCGTACCTAGTTAGAACAAAGGTCAGCCACAGTTACTAGGGCAAGATTATTAGGTCTCAGTTATTAGGTCATAGTTTATCTTTTGTTAGATAAGAATAAGAAAGTGATCTCTTCCCCTTGAGAAAGCATTCCTAAGAAGACAAGCATTATCCTGGCTATTAATAAGCTAGCTCTCTTGGCAAAGACATACTGCCATCACTTATGTTGGAAATAGTTATTCAACTCTCATGGTGGAAGGTAACTCTTCATGAAGGTAAACCTAACAACTTCTAACAATCGCCTACTGTACATTCTAAGCACAGTGTCAGATGAATTAAGAGTTTTGAGATAATGCTGTTTTTACAAAAGAGATAACTGGACAGCTATAATTTGAAACCAGGCGACTTTAAACACAAGGATTTTTTTTTTTTTAGTATGCCAAGTAGCAAATCATGCCTTATGCTTATATAGCACCCTGAATAAATCAACAATATTATGCTTTAATTTAGGATGAGTGATAAAATATTTTTCTGTAAAATACGGTTTTTCCCCCCGACATACCAATTACAGACAAGTATAAAGAAGGAAATAAAAATCACCTGTAACTCTATCACTCAAGAGGAATAACCACTTGACACTTTTATAATCTGGACTTTTTACTTTTTTTTTTGGTAAATGTATGATATGTAATTTTAAACAGAGAACATACTACATATAATTTTATGTCTTTGCTTCTTCACTAACATAATTATAGGCATTTTCCAATACATTAAAAGAATCCACAAATCATTTAAAAAAAAAAAACGAAGTAAGGTACCCCTCCCACACACACCCAAACCTTTTTTAATGGCTATATTTCACTCCGTCTTCCTCTACTGCTGTACATTTGGGTTGAAGAGTTACGATAATGTGATTAACATCTTTATAATAAATCTGTTCAATTTCTGGTCGTCAAATATAAATGTAAGATTTACTATCATCTCTGACTCATCTCTTCCTCTTCTTCTCCAGTATCTAACTTTCCCTTTAAAATCCATTCAAAATCCAAATATTTCTCATTACTTCCTCTGCTACCATCCTGGATCAAACTGCCATTGTCTCTCACCCAGACTGCTATAAGGATCTCCCAATTTCCCTGCTCCTACTTAGTCTCTTTTTCATGTCAGCAGTGAGAACAACCCTCTCTCACCATGTCACTCTTCTGCTGGGAATCCTCTCATGGCTCTATCTCAGAATAAAAGCCGAAGATCTTGTAATGATCTATAAAGCCCTACACAATCAGCTTCAAGCACCCTTCCCACACTCTTCTGTGCCTTCCTTCAATCTACTGACCTTACATTTACAGTTCAAAACTATTTTCAGAAGTTTAAATAATAATCATCAATTTACTGCCTATATACTTTGCTTTTGAACTACCAAAGCTCGATAAATTATTTCATTTTGCATTTCCATAAGACTAGGAAATTATTTCAGTATGAACTTGAGCTCTGATCCCTTAAGCATATATTTTTAAACAGACAGTATTCTATAGATTTTGTACTAAATTTCCTACTTTAGAATACTAAAGTGCTTTTCTGTTTCACTGTAGAGTATAATGGGAGGCATTCAATTTATTCCACCACGAGACATACAACTCTAAAACCATGTTATCAAAGCATTCTCCATAATGTTTCTGTGGACTGTCTTAAAAATAGATACGTTGGGGCAAAAATAGATTTAAGTAGCAATAATCACAAATGGGGGGAAATGATGAATTAGATGCCATTAAAATGAAAACTTTGGGGGCGCCTGGGTGGCTCAGTCAGTTAAGCCTCCGGCTTCGGCTCACGTCAGATCTCACGTTCGTGGGTTTGAGCCCCGCGTCAGGCTCTGTGCTGACAGCTAGCTCAGAGCCTGGAGCCTGCTTCCGGTTCTGTGTCTCCTTCTCTCTCTGCCCCTCCCCCTCTCATGCTCTGTCTCTCTCTGTATCAAAAATAAAAAAAACATAAAAAAAAAACACGAAAACTTTGTTCACTGAAAATCATTGAGACAAAAGAGAAGCTACACATAAGGGAAGTAGTTGTAATACATATATGTATCTAACATGACTCTTATCAGAATACTTAAAGAATTCTTATAAAGCAACAAAGTAACAAAGTTTTAGGTAACTTGAATGGGCATTTTATTAAAAAAAAAAAAAAAAGATATACAAGTGGCTAACGGAAAGGTGTCTGATATTATTACCCACGAGGCAATTTACAACTGAAAACCATAATGAGATATCCCTACATATACCAGCAGAATGGATAAAATTTAAAAGACCAGTGATTACAAGTATGGGCCAGGAGTAGAGTAGTCACAAATAACTAGAGAGAATATATATATGACCACTTTGAAAAACTACTTGGCAGTTATCTATTAAAGTTAAAACCTCACTCCTGAGTATATACTCAAAAGAATCAGTGCAAGTGCGCCTGGGTGGCTCAGTAGGTTGAGTATCCAACTCTGGCTACATGATCTCACAATTTCGTGAGTTTGAGCCCCACATCGGACTCCATGCTGACAGCACAGAGCCTGCTTGGGGCTGTTTCTCTCCCTTTCTCTCTGCCCCTCCCCTGCTCACACTGTCTCTCTCTCTCAAAATTAATTAAATTAAAAAACAATCAGTGCATGTTCACCAAAAGACACATATAAAAATATTCTTTGTAACTTCATTTTTAATGTTTTATTTATTTTTGAGGGAGAGAGACAGAGCGAGAGAGCGAGCGAGCAAGAGCATGAGCAGGGGAGGGGCAGAGAGAGAGGGAGACAAAGAATCAGAAGCAGCCTCCAGGCTCTGAGTTGTCAGCACAGAGCCTCACACCGGGCTTGAATGCACAAGCCATGAGATCATGACCTGAGCTGAAGTTGGAATGCTTAACTGACTGAGCCACCCAGGCTCCCCTTGCGCTTCTTTTAAATGGGATCATGTAGCATTGTATTGTTCTTGTGAGAGTGTATCTGTTCCATTTAACATAATGTGAGATACGTTTTTGAGATATGTGCATGTATTAAGCCTATCTGTGTATTTTTAGATTCGTTTGGGTTTTTTGTTGTTATTACTAAAGATAGTAATTTGATTCTTATGATGACAGACATTTGGAGTTCTTTGGTTTGTCTGCTTGGTTTTGACTATTGTGAAAAAGTTATTGGTTAAGCATCTGACTTCGGCTCAGGTCATGATCTCGCAGTTCGTGGGTTTGAGCCTCAAGAGGCTCAAGAACAGGAAAAACTAACTGATGGTCACAGAAATCATGACAAGGAACAAGGATGAGACATATATTGTCTGGAAAGGAGCGCAAGAATGAACATTCTGGGTACTAGAAAGGTTCTCTATTTTGATTTGGGTAGTTAAAAAAAACAAACATACTTAATTTAAAGTTAATGTACTTTACATACTTTAGTCAATATATTTTAGAATTTCTTAAAGTAAAATAGAAAACAACATATAGCAAACTCAGGTCACTGTACTTAAGAATGAGGGTTTTTGCTCTGTAAAATAGGAGATGCTTACTGTACTGAGATTAACACGTACTGAAGTTTAGTTTGTCTCTTGTCTCAGATGGTACGAACTGTATGACTTCACTAAAGGGTCTAGGCAGCTTCACAACTGTATTTGTGACCTTTAAGATACTATTAGAACATAAAAATTAACCATCTGACTTGGATGTTTGGATATTCTTCCCAGAAAAGGACTGACTTAGAGGATTACATTTACTTCTTTCTGGATCCATTTAACTACTTGGTTTTAAAGTAATATTTACATAGCTATATTATAAAAGTACTGGTTTATTTTGTGAATAAACTTACTGGCAAGATATGAAAGAATCTGTCCCAGAAAAGGAAAATTAACTATAAAGATGGCAATTTAAAGTAATTATATATCTAAAAGAAGTTAGGAGGTGAAAGTGCAGAGGCATCAATTTCCTCACCTTATGTAGTAAGAAGTTAAGATCTACTGCTTACAGTTGACGGATTAGGAAATTAAAAAAAAAAGCACTTAAGTTATATTATCTAATTTAAAACAATTCATTTCCCAAAAGAAAATTTTCTGCCCTTTTCAGACAGATGGAAAACTATCCAATAGAGGTATGCATTATCTATACCATGATCCTAAGATTCATTTTTTAAATATCTTATGTATCAGTTAAAGTAAAAGCATTTGGCATAATTTTGCTAGAAGTGTATAGCAATGAGTTCCTGTCACCACCTCTGCTTGTCTGTTTCTAAAACCTCCATATATGAAAATAAATCAAAACATTTTTTAGCAACATCTCAGATGTTGAATTAGAATATCACATTCCAGATGTGTGTTAGCACTATTATTACTCAAGATGAGACTAGATAGTATTACCTAAAGTTATTTAAAAAAAATTTTTTTAATGTTTTATTTATTTTTGATACAGAGAGAGACAGAGCATGAGAGGGGGCGGGGCAGAGAGAGAAGGAGACACAGAACCAGAAGCAGGCTCCAGGCTCTGAGCTAGCTGTCAGCACAGAGCCCGACGCGGGGCTCGAACCCACGACCGTGAGATCTGACCTGAGCCGAAGTCAGAGGCTTAACCGACTGAGCCACCCAGGCGCCCCTAAAGTTATTTTTTAAAGTTTATTTATTTTGAAAGAAAGTGTGCATTTGGGTGGGGGAGGCAGAGAGACAGAGAGAGACAGAGAGAGAGAGAATGAATGAATATGAATGAATGAATGAATGAATGAATCCCAAGCAGGCTCCGAACAGACTGCAGGGCCCCATCCCCAGAGTTTCTGATTCAGTAAGTCTAGATCTGAGCCTGAAAATGTGCATTTTTAACAAGTTCCTAGGTGATGCTGATGCTGCTGGTTGGGGGATTACACTAGGAGAACCACAAGGTTAGGGACAGAACGACAGACTATGTGTAGACACTGAAATCACACTGATGACAGCAAACCTTGGGAGAAAGACAATGAGTAAGTTGTAATACTATGAATAATTAAGTGGGTACGACCAAGAAGTCAAGCAAATAAAAGCAGAAAGGACTACAAACATAGCTGGCTAACACAAGACTCAAGGTCCAGATAGATTTTAGACTGAAGTAGAGAACAATCTAAAGATAACATTTGAGGCTGAGGGGGGCAATGACATCACTTCCTTCCTATGAGGTGTACAGGGGGGAAAGCTAGCTTCAACTTGAGACTGCGTCTTCAAGAAAGAATCCAGTTTCAAGTTCAAGTTCCAAAGAGATGAATTAAAATTAAAATAAATTACTTTTTTAATCTAACAAATTAAAATTTTAAAAATGATAATACCATGACTGTGAAAGATTCTATTTCTTTCATACTAATAGAAAAATTATTAAGCATATTTGTTATTAAGATTAAACACGTAAACACATTCTCTCATTTAATTAAACTAATCTTAAATTCTAAAATATATTTTTGTGGGACGCCTGCGTGGCTCAGTTGGTTAAGCGTCCAGCTTTGGCTCAGGTCATGAACTCGCCGTTTGTGGGTTCGAGCCCTGCATCGGGCTCAGTGCTGACAGCTAGCTCAGAGCCTGGAGCCTGCTTCGCATTCTGTATCTCCTTCTCTTTCTGACCCTCCCCAGCTCGAGCTGTCTCTGTCTCTCATAAATAAATAAATGTAAAAAAAATTTTTTTAAATAAAAAATAAAATACGTATTTGTAAAAAATGAAAGTGGAATTACATACCAATTTATACCACTGTATAAGGTGAAAAATAAAAATCCCTCTTCCTAATCCCTAATCCCCTAGCTAATATCACTATTAACATACTCTTATAAGTATTCTCCAAGTTTTCCTTTTTTTAAAAAAGTTTATATATTTTGAGACAGAGAGAGAGAGAGAGAGAGAGCGTGCGTGCGCATGCGTGTGGACGCACAGGAGAAGGACAAAGAGATAGGGAGACATAGAATCCCAAGCAGGCTTTATGCTGTCAGGAGCCCCATGAAGGGCTCAAATCCACCAATCACGAGATCACAACCTGAGCCAACACCAAGAGCCGCACGCTTATCTGACTGAGCCACTCAGGCACCCCAGTATTCTCCAAGTTTTCTGTGCATGTACCAGGCTACAAATCTAAACAGCTCAAGAGACCCCAGAAGATAAACACAAACAGAATCCCAACTAGATATAACACTGCCGAATTCCCTAAAGCTAGACACAGCAAATCTTAAAAAGTAGCAAATGGAAAACCATATGATTAACAGCCGACTTATCAGAAACAATGGAGGTAAGAAGGCAGTAGAATGACATATTCAAAGTGATACTATTGCAAGAAAGGTCAAAGAGCATATATACATTTGTAGAAACTGCCAAATTGCATTACAAAACAGTTGCAACAGTTTACATTCTCAACTGTAGTATTCTCTCCCTCACATTACTTATTACCAAATTATTTAATCCTGACCAATCTGAAATGTAAAAAGAAATCCACAGCTTTTTAAAATTGGAGTATCAAAATTTTTGATTTACATTTATGTAACTAGGCATGATGATAGCTACTATTTATTAGCATTAAAATTTCTTTCATTGTGAACTGTTTTCCATAGGATTCTCATCTTCTTGATTTGTAAGAGCCCTTGTGATATCAGTCACATTTGTTTTATGTGCTGAAAATATTTATAAAATATTGTTGAAGAGGCCAGGGAGTGAATCTTAAAGCTAAGTGGGGAAAGAGTTGGACAGGCCCAGCACCTACCTGCAAGTGCAAAGGCCCTGAGGGTGAACTGGCAGTGTCAGTTTTCACTGGAGAAAGGGGTAGCATTGTGGGGGTACTGAGCATAAGTCCAGGGCGGGCTGACCTAGGACCCAGACCAGGCCAGTGCAGGCTGCTGTCCTACATCTAGAAGGATGAGGCACGATTCTCTGGGAAGGGAGAGCAGCTTTGGGATTCACCAGGCATAGAGTTTCTGCCAGAGTAATTCTAATGTCACCCGGGGCTGTACAATATATTTCTAAAAATGTAAATCTTATTATCAGAGTCTTAACAACCTTCTATGACAAAACTTATAAACTGTCAAGGTATTCTTTCCTCACCACCAACAATCTACTACTTTCTAGCCACAACAGAATACTTAATAGAGAAGTTCATGAACTATTTTTTAAAATACTGGTATTCTTTCTTTAACCACTATTACCCTTCACTCCCTCAATCCAAATTTTTATCCCATTTATATTATTCCTTAAGTCTTCTTAAACTCTTCAGGTGGAATAATTTGCTTCTAACTGTACATGCCTATATATATAAAACTTTATATATAAAACTTAAACTATGCATTTTATCACTATGAACCTCTTGGGCTAAGGAAATGCATCTTTAAAAAAATTTATTTTTAAGTTTATTTTGAGAGAGTGAGCAGGCAAGCAGGGGACAAGCAGAGAGAATCCCAAGCAGGCTCCATGCCCAGCACAGGAGCCTGATGCAGAGCTCAATCTCACGACCATGAAATCATGACCTGAGCCAAAACCAAGACTCAGACAGATGCTAACCAACTAAGCCACCCAGGTGATCTGGAAAGGAAATGTAACTCAATGCTCCCAGTAAATGTTTGTAGAATAGATAAAAAGATATAGTGACCTATACTGATGAAATGTATTGATGAAAAAATACAAGGAATCAGAATGTATCGGGGAGAAGATAAAGACAACTGGAAGGATGGTGGTACCTCAAGATGATACATAACTGATTTTTGCTAGCTTAAAACAGGCGGGGGGGGGGGGAATCAATGAAAGATACAGTATTAACACAGAGCTGACAACAAGCAACAGTAAATATGTTTTAGTAAACCAAAGTAGGCGGAGGTTAATCAGGTAGAACAAGAGAGCTTTATAAACTGTGCTGGCTAAGTCAATTTAAGACTTTATTTGATAGGTTAAGAAATTTGCTCATTAAAGTCCATGGCTGCTTTTACTTTTATTACCTTCAAATCCCAATGTTTAAAACACAGACCTACCTTTCTGTATAGGCAATTATCCAGTACTAACCACACAATGGGTTTGCAGACAGTTCAGGCCCTCAATCTGTTTATCTTCCTAAAGTAAAGTCAATTAAGTAGCCTCAGGCTATGAAGTAGCACTGACTCAGGATTTTACCCCAGGTTCAGCATTAAAAACTATGCTTGTTTCTTCAAGTTTATTTCTCCCTTCAAAAGAGAACCTTTCAGAAGAAGAGTTATCCAACGACCTTCAGATGCAGCGCCTCTGGGAGCAGTGTTCCAAATAAGACCACATTCTCCCTGGGTAGCTCCTAGTGAAGGACAGAGCCTGGGAGGGGCCCAGAGCCAGCCGTTTCTGCTTACTGGCAATCTCTTATACTACTTATACTTACACTACTTATACTACTGCTTATAGGCAATCTCTGTGGTGGAGTTCCCCACAGGGCTGCCAGAGACCCTCACAGCTGCCCCATAATCTGAGTCTCTTTCTACCAAATCCTTCTTCCTTCTTTTTCTCTTTTAACAGGTGTCATACGTACATTAAAGTGTGGCTACTCTTCTTCCTCTTTAACCGACATAAATACTACCTCACAACAAACCTCCTTTCAACTCCATCTTGGCAGAGGACAACTGCCATATCTTATTTTCCAATTCCAAGGTTTACTGAAATCCAGCTATCACATATTGCCTAATATTTTGCCATAGACTTACAAGAATAGTGTCTGGGCATTTACCCAAGTTAGAAATGAGCTTTTGTACTATAAAGGAATGTGGATTATGTCGGGGACTGCCATGTTTCTGTCTGCCTCAAGGCAAGGATTATTCACTCAGCAGAGTGAGCAGTAAACAAGATTTGCATCTGGAAGTTGGTGACATTCATGCTGAGACAGACCAGAGGGCCTAGGTGCATAAGATCAAAACCATTCAGTGTTAATTCTCCGCCTCCCAGCTTTGCTGAAGGCAGATTGGGGCGTTTCTTTTACCTGGTATTTCTGACGTAAAGTCATATGCTTTGATCTCTCCGCCCTGAGATTGTATATATACAGCCCTTTTAATAAACTCTCTCTCTCTCTCCCCGCATAACCAGAAACCGTGAGTGCTGTGTTTTATTTTCCGTACGTCCCCCTTTCCCCTTATCTTCCCTCAGGAAAAGAACCCGTGCCGGCTTTCCCGCACAGGCCAGAGCGGCCGGGGAGGGTCACGGCATACTGGCGCCCAACGTATGGGCCTGAGGTGAAGTTCCCGCAATAAAGCGCGCCCAGAGCCAGGATGGGCATCCCGGGGCCTGGCGATCCAGCGCGCCATGGTGCCTGCTGCCCTAGCCTGAGTGGGGCAGGTCCCGTGCCACCACGAAACGGAGTGGAGCGATTTGAGGGACGGACTTCCGTCTTCCGGTCCAGCGATTTTTGGGCTCCCTGGTAAAACAACCGAACCAGCGGTTTTTTTGTTCCGCATCCATTCCGGGGCGGCGGGTTAGGGACCGGGCACGCAATTCCCGGGACCGGGCTTTCGGGTTTAGACAATTGGCTACACAACGCGAGACACTGAGTTGTGTAGGGATCCAGCGATGAACGCCGATCGGTAAAAATTAGCGGCCGGCCAGGCGGATTCTCGCCTGGTCCACGAGCCTGGGGATTTAAAAGCGGCCGGCCAGGCGCATTCTTGCCTGGTCCACGAGCCTGGGGAATTATAATTAGCCGGCCCACGTGGGTCCGCGGCTTTAACGGAGTCTAAATGAATCAACTTCGCGGTCGTCCGCGCAGTTCACGATTCGTATAAAAATAGCCACCTGCAAGCAGGTCACGGCTGGCCTTTATCGGCGGCCAGCCAGGCGGATTCGCGCCTGGTTCCGGGCTGTGAGAAATATTTCAAGAGGCCAACTCACGCGAGAATATTCTCGCTGGGTCCGTGGCTGGGATTTATCGGTAATCTCTAAGCACAGAGAGTAAACTTATCTAAGTGTTTTTCTCAGTCCTTTTCTCTATACCTCTGCGAAAAAAATAATAATAGCCTTTGGTGTGTGTCTGTGTAAATGAATGCCACCCTTTGTTGTCTTTGTGTCACGGTATTAATTAATTCAAGACTTAAAAATAAGAGGCAATTACAAAGTCTGTTTATGCCTGTTTTTGATTAGCTTCGAACACCCTCCCATAATTATAGGCTAAATGAGAGTCAAAAAATGTAAATTAAGCTTTGAGCCATAAGGAGTCTAACATAGAGATCTCTTTATTGATATTAAGAGCGTAGATTAAGTTTTGAACCATATGGAGTTTAAAAAAGGACTCTATATAGATGTTCTTCCATCCTAAAGAGGGTACCTGTCTAAACCTCCGGAGGTAAGCTAATTTTTTCATCTAAAAATATTTGCACATGTGCTTTTTGTTTGGGGCATCACTACTTCCTGCCCCGGGACCACACCGAGACGTCGGTGGGCCTTTAGTAAATCTGTGTTTAAGCGAGGGCTTCTCCCTCGCTCATCTCCCAGGCTGATGATTTAATTTGAAACTAATTTTGTTGGCCTGTCTCAGTACAGAAACCTGAAAGAAGATCCCTAGCAGCTGCCGGGAAAATTTTAATCCCGGGGACAACTCTTTCACTTCTCTGGACTGACACAGATTTGCCTAATAATTTACTGGTTAAACAAAATCTAGTAAGCCTCAAACCTGCTCCTGAGCATTCAAAAATTTTAAACTGGTAAATCTTTCTCTGCCTCCTGGAGAGCCTAGCTTGCTCTCCCTTCCCCCCTCCCCATTGCCTAGGGCAACCGGAGGGCTTCAGGTTACAGCCAC